>VZUI01017594.1:82500-166791 GCA_013401135.1 Cettia cetti
CATTACACTTCAAAGAGGAAATCAGTATTATTTCCTCAGAAAGCTGAAGATGGGATCTGGACAGGAGCAGACTGTGGCAAATGCTCTGCTTTCAAAGTGAAATGTGTGAACAGGTCAGCAAGCTTCAGGCAAACACAAACTGCTCTACTGGACACGTGGGAAATGTCCCCAAGGACAGAATTACCTGGTCCAAGACTGGTCTCACATATCTCAGTATGAGAGTCTATATCATAGACTCTACATGGGCTCCTATGTAATCACAGGAAAATTCCTCATTCCCAGGGACAACGGTTATCCTAGTAATCAGCCACTGTAGTATGCCAAATAACACCTGGAACTCATCCCATGTCTTTGGCAAAAGGCAACATTTTAGAGCTACAGCCATACTGGACAAGTTGAAAGTCCTTGCACTGTCCTCGCTGACCACCACTTCCCACAGCTGCCAGAATGGAGTTAATCAACAGCACCCTTTAGCATAATTTGGCTGCCTTTATTGCCTTTCTAACATTTTTCACTCACATACCAAAGCAGTGGTTTTGCTTGCTACAAGCAGTAAGAGGCTTTTATAGCAGACTTGCACTGTGACATTCCTAATGATTATTCCACTTTTTAAGACTGCTAGCCAGAACTAAATCTAAGCTGGGTTATAATGTCCAATTCTAATCTGAACACACCATGCCAACTTATAAAAATATGAGGATTAGATGAGATAAAAGTTCAGCCATCTGGAGGCTGTGATTTTACTTATGACTTCAGCTGTCTACGTGCAGTGGCTCCTTCCCTCATTTTCATGTAAGTCCTATCTGCTTTCCATACCCTGAACATTTCAGCTGAACGAGGCCACTGTTAGCAAAAGTAGTTCAGCAATACGGGTGAACGGTTTCATCTTTTCAACAGAAATAGCTCGAAGCTGAACCCAGGCCAAAAAAGCCCCAAGCAAACAGTAGCTGAAAGTTTGAGCTACCTTGAATGTTGGCAGAAATTTGGATCTCCATACCACCAGGTGAACTCATGAGGTATTACTGGTGCTTTTCAGGTGCTCCATCTATTTGCTCCTTTGGTATCACCAGATTTGGGCTTTGTTTTAAATTAATTGTGCTTCACAAGGAGTAGAAGATGGCTCTGTAAGTGTTACTACAGATGCAGCATGAGAAGGAAAGAGAGCTGTTTATACAGTGTTCTGGGTGGATGGACATGTCTGAACAGAGAAAAATTGATGGGGCCTGGTCGAATGGAGTGTGAAGTGGTTGCACTGCCCCATCATCACAGCCACAGTACATGGCATTTATGGGCAGACCATAGTACTTCTTCATGGAGTAAGCGAGAAAGACCTGGTGGCATTACCCGTCCTGGAATTGTAACTGCAGTGGGCTGGTACTGTAGATTCACCTATGCACTCTGTGTTGATTTTTGTAGTTAAGAACTGGGAGAGCAGGAATGTAGCTCTGCAGCAACACAGTCATTGTACTAAAACATCCCACAACGAAATGGTGAGAACTGGGTCACATCTGTTACTTTCTTTGTGCAGAAGACAATGCTGAACTGTATGAAAATGTGATGAATTTACACTACTGAAGAAAGCCCTTTCTTTTCTATTCCAGGATTTATATATGAGAAAATGTTCCCACTTCCTTTCTTCCCACTCTCATGCCCTATCCTGATTATTTTTTACAGGGAAAAAGGTACAGCAAGACACACACCCTTTTCTGGATTAGGCCTTATTCCTGTTTTCTGGAGTGAAGTGCGTTGTCGTGGTGATGAAGAAAATATACTGTTATGTGAAAAAGACACCTGGCAAGATGAGACATGTCCTCAAAAAATGGCAGCTGCTGTCACATGTAGCTCCTCCCTGGGTAAAAAAAAAATACATATGGTTTTCTCAAGTCCTTATTTTATTTAAGTAGAAGTTTTAATAATTACTCATTATTATATTAGAAAAAATGTTATGATTTCTTGGAACAGATTATACAGATTGAATCAGTGCATCATTAACTGCTTCAAATACCTCAAGCAGCACCTAGCTTAATAACTCTTTATTTTTCCATGATCAACAAATTGTTTGTTACAGATGTACATTGTGACAAAGAGTAAAGGGAAAAAAAGCAAGAATTTCTGGCTGTAAAATGAGAATTGTTTCCCCACTTTTTTTTAATGTCCAAATTATATTATTAGGAAAAAAAGTATCATTAATTTTTTAAAGATATTTGATATTATTTTAATCAACATGCTAACTAAATGGGCAGCCATGCCATCAGATTTAAGATAGTGCTGCCTTGAGGAGGGCTGAGCTGGCAATGCTGGGGAGCTGGCAATGCCAATCTCTTCAGCTGAAACCAAAACATGTGGCTGCAGCCAGTTCTGTGCTGCTTGTCTTCTCCTACTTATGTTTTTATCCAAAGAAGGTGGGTGCATTTTTAATAATGAACAATATTTTGAAAAATGGCTTTTAAAAGAACATTTTGGTCTTGGAAAACTATTGAGTAGAGGGAAGGGTTTTTCAAGCTGGAGACAAAGAACGAAAGCAAGAGAGTTTTGCCTAAAGAAACTAAAAACTGTGTTTTCACATTTTGCAGGTTCTATTTCAACTAGCCTTTTAAAATATTTACACACACACACACACACACACACACACACACACATACATACATACACATCCCCCCATAATTCATATCAGTGACACGCTAATATGAAATTGGAGAAATGCCCTCAGTATTGTTGTTTCGGGTTCTTTTAATTAGGTTTAACAGTAGCATTAATTGGTTGGAAAGTCACACAAAAGTCACTTAAACTTAAATCATTTGGATGTTAGATATGGTGAAACCTTAAAATAACCTTGTTCACATTACAGCAATTATGGGGTTTTATATGGATTTAAACTTTTTCCACTATTATAGATTTATTCAGCAGTGATGCTTTCAAGAATTTCTTGGTACACCAGAAGAGAGCTACTGATTTTAAAAGACTGGAAGCAAGAAGGGAACAATACTTGCACAATTCAAGTGAGACTCCACAGTCAAAGAGATTTCACTGCTCAAACTGGATTTTATAATGGAATGAGAAAACCCAAGGATGAATTTCTATTTCTATGTCCATGACATAATTTTTGCCTCTTACTTCAGATTTTCCCTGATGTTGCTCTTACTTGTAGGAAGGTAGCTCTACTGACTGATTCAGTATTTGGCCTTACAGCACTAAGTGTCTGTGAATGCTTGGACATTTAGGTAATTCAAGATCAATATGGTTACCCATATGTGTAAGATTTTTCAGCTAGTGAGAGTGGAACATAAGGCAACTCACATTACTTTCAGGTTCTCCATCTAAGTAAAAAAAGAAAATGTGGTTCCTGAGTGATGTCAGAGAAGCCATTAAGCCATCTTCCTCTTTCTTTACTATCAGAATGGTATTTTAGGATGTGAATGACCCATTCTATAACCTGTGTTTGCTATCAGGGCCTGTCTTCACTCCAATCCGGCTGGCTGGTGGGAGCAATACCCATGAAGGGAGAGTGGAGGTCTACCATGGTGGCCAGTGGGGCACAGTCTGTGATGACCAGTGGGATGATGCAGATGCTGAAGTTGTCTGTCGGCAGCTTGGCCTTGGGTTTGTTTTTCTACATGTTTTTTATTCCAGCAGCAAAGCAGGAGAGTTATCAGAACCACAGCTGAAGCTAGGAGAAGTGTAATTGTCAAAAAAATGCTCCTTTAAAATCCTACTGATACTTCAGAGCAGTAACTAAGTTTACTTCTAGAAGATTCAGGGGCAGTGACATTACTTTCAATTTCCTGGAACCAGTTTTCAGTGTCATATGATAGGGACAATTTTGTCTCTTTGGCTGGACAGATAAAGAATGTCTGAGAATAAATGTTGACTTTGTAAGTGAGTGGAAACTCACACAATTCCTGTAAAGTTTCAATCAAAGCCTGTAGATGAAGAAATTTTTTGACTGTTCAAATCCTTACTTTCTGTTTTACTGCCTTCTGGCTTTGGCACAAGAACTCTGCTTTGTCAGGAAGGGTATGTTTTTGGCATGCCTGTGAGAATCTCTCTAGATTTGTTTAAATCACGAGTCTCTGAAGATCGCCAGTTTGCATATACTGAGCTAGAGATCTGTTTGAAGGTTTGAGACTGTCAAACTTTCAACACTAAGCTTGTCAGTGATTCTGTCTGAACTAAGCATGGTCCAAAATACAGCTACAGCAGCAGAACAGGATTTTCTTGCTTCACTTTCTTAACAGCTGGGGGGGGGGGGGGTTGATACCCCACAGAAGATAAGTATTGTTATTTGCAGAAAAATGCTGCAGCGGTGGGAAACTAAGAGGAAAACTGCTGGATCAGAGAGGAAGGAGATGATGACAGCTGGGATGGAAGGCCAGTGGGGTGGAAGAGGGAAAGAGCTAGGAGCAAGAAGCAGAGAAGATGCTGGGTTGTATCCCATGCAGGAGAAGGGGATTATGCCTGAGACAGACTCGATTAGAACTAAGCAGGTAAATGCAGAGGAGGGAACAGAACTTGCCTATTCAAGCCTGCTGGCACTACGATGAATTGAAAGAAGTGGTATTGAAGGCAGAAAGATCTGTGGCATTGATGGGTGGTCCCCAGAGTGTACTTGTTTTGCAGCTGAGGCCTTGGGCTGCCTGTGCCACCCACATTAGCTCAGAAGGATGAGAACTGCGGACTAGTTAAAAATATTGTAGATCTCCTGCTGAGCCAACATAGGAACCAACATGCTTCTCTGACATCAGGGTTGGTTTTTTTTTTTTTGTCCCCAGTTTATTTTATGTTGTATTTCTATACTTCTGCATATTTTCAATTGGAATACCTAATGGAAGGTCTACCTTCTTGCAGGCTTTTCCTGCTTTTGAATTGGGCTGCTATTAATAGGTTTGGGAAGTTACTAAGCTCTGCTTTGCATTTCTGTACACTAATGACAAGAGTAATGCTCTTAGCCTGTCTCCTTACTGATGACACTAAAACTTTTTAGTACTTATATTTAATAATCACAAATTGCAGTTCTGTGATGCTTCTAATTTGATTCACTTTTCTGAGTAAATAAATTGTATTAAGATGGTGCTAAACCTGCTAAGTCCTTTTGAAATATCTCTAGAGATTTAAAGAACTTCTCAAGTAAGCAAGATGTTACAACATACATGGTAATTAATATGAAGTGAAATCTTACCAACAGTGGCAGTAGACCAGTTCTGAAGTACTAAAAATAATCTAAATTTGCATACTGTTAAACCATTTGGAAACATGCCAGAAACTGTAAATGTAAAGCTTCTCAGTAAGTAGCTTCCCACACCCCTTCAACTTTTCTGTAGCTCTCCTATAAAACTCCAGAACATGAATCTACCATTAATTGGTGGAAAATAATGATAACTTCTTTTATTTTTTGATTTCCTAAATAATTTTTACTTGACACAAATTCCTCTGGTTATAATGATGGGATGTGTTGTCTCTGCCAACTCCAGAGACTCTTACTGGAATAAGGTATAAACTGTAAAAACATTCAGAGCAGTCCATCATTATCTCTTTAATTTCAGCCAGCTGCTTAATGAATAAGGATTTTTTCCTTAATAAGGATTTTTTCCTGTCTTTCTCCCATTTTCTACACATTTCTACCAGCATTTTTATCAGATACACTGGAAAAACAAGATGCTTTTTAAATTAATTTAAACTAATGCTTTAGATAGGCTAATCATTACAGTCCAAAATTTAGACATTTCAATCTTGCCATTTCAAACTAGAGTGAATATAGGAACAGAGAAAACATTGAGTGGAAAGAAATCAAACCATGGCAAACATTTATATATTAAATGGTATTTTAAATAGAATTGGAAAAATCCTGATAGATGATAAAGGGTTAAACACTGCATTATTTCTGTAGTTCTAAAACAATGGAGTGTTTTCATTCAACATAGTTTTTTTGTGCTCAAAATCCTTTCTGCTGACAGAGAATATACTCCATACAAGGCTAGTCATTGGTCTGCTTCCTGTTCTTATTTCTATTGCTGATGGTGATGCGACACTTGTCAAGTCACTTAAGGTCTCTTTGCTGTGGTTTTCACATGACTAAATGGGGAACAATCACTTTTATTAGCCTCATCTGGGTATTTGATTAAGGTGCTTTGAGGACAACAGGTGAAAGTCACTTTAGAAATATATATTGGATTATTTTTACCATATATAGATATTAAATGAATATTAAAATTAGAATTCTCATACCCAAGCTGTACATCTGTAATCTTTCCTACAAAAGTTAAAAATCAAAGGCAATGAAAAGGAAAATCTCCAGCTTGCTTCCTCCTGACTGGGTGTTCCTTGCATTTCTACAGGGGTGTTGCCAAGGCGTGGAGCCAGGCTTACTTTGGAGAAGGCTCTGGCCCTGTGCTGCTGGATGAAGTGCAATGCACGGGAAATGAACTCTCGATAGAACAGTGCCCAAAAAGCTCCTGGAGAGAACACAACTGTGGCCACAAAGAAGATGCTGGAGTTTCCTGCACACCTCTCACAGGTACTTCAGTCATCAATCATCACACAGCAAAAAACGAGACACAGGCAGAGTTCACAGCTCTGGAAAAGGAACTTCTAACACTTGCAGAGGCACAAAACCCGGCCCGGATGCAGTGAAGGCAATGTTACTGATTTTGCTTAGGAACAGTAATGAGATCTAAGAAACACTGATCCTTGCTTCTGTTTTCCCTTGTTCCCGGCACAGATGGTGCACTGCGGCTCGCCGGTGGGAAGGGCAGCCACGAGGGCCGCCTGCAGGTCTATCACGCCGGGCAGTGGGGCACGGTCTGTGACGATGGCTGGACGGAGCTGAACACGCAGGTGGTTTGCTGGCAGCTGGGATTTAAGTAAGATTACTTGATATTGGCTACCTGACCCTGTGACTTGACCATGATGACAAACAGTTACATGAACCCTACATGGACCCCATTTTAAGAGTCTGCTTCTTAATATTAGCTGAGCGCTTCACAGAAACCACCAAGTTAAAATCCATTAGAGACTGCTTCCCTCAGTCCCACAGAGGTATACAGGCCTTAGTTTAGGTAGAAAAACCTTTAACATATGTGATTTAGCAGCCTTTATTCACCGAGTTCCTGCAATTCTCCTTTTCTGCTGACATCCATGCATGCACTATAGAGAACTGATTCTGATTTTTATTTTGCCTATAAAAGTTTGATTCTTCTAAATCTTTGCTTGTTGTACTGTCATTATTAATGAAAGACATTTTCAAGGTATAAGTCCTTCTGCACTACCTGAGAAAATCCCACAGCCTGGCCCTGGAACAGTTATGTACTGAAAAGCATTTTAGAAAAATCCCATTTGTATCATTCTTCCCTACTTTCCTACTGACCTGTGGCTACAAAGATGTACACTCTCAGTAGGTGACTGTAGTCTTGCCTTCAAACCGTAACAGCTGACATTCAAAAAAGAATTTTGTCTCAGACAGTGACATTTAAATGTATATAGAATACTAAGAATATGCTTGTGGAAGCCTCAGAATCATTGAGCCAGCCATATGCTTGGTTGAACAGCAGCCTTAATCAAAGGTATTACATTCTTAAGTTTGTACTAATGTAACAGTAATTCCTTTAAAAAAAGACATTACTGAAGAGGCAGCATATGCTGCTGTCATTGAATTTAATGCTAACTGAACCTGCTTACTGGGAATATTTGAGACATCTTTATTTCCTCAGGAATATCACTTTCCTTTCTCATGCTTAAGCATCGTGTGTCCTCTGATCACTGTGGACCAAACATACCTCTGTGTTGTGCAGGTATGGAAAAAGTGCAGGTATGGAAAAAGAGAGCTACTCAGAAGGAAGCTCCGGGCCCATCTGGTTGGATGATGTGATCTGCTCCGGGAAGGAGACAAACCTCCTGCAGTGCTCCAGGAGGGAGTGGGGGAAGCACGACTGCAACCATCAGGAGGATGTCAGACTCATCTGCCATCCAGAAAACGACAGCCACAAGCGCTCACTTGGTAAGGAAGCTCTTTGCTGAAGCCACAGTATGGGTATTGCTCTGGATACAGATCCAACCAAAGTACAAGATACTTAAGGGTTCTCAAAATCCTAGTATTTGTCAGTTGGGTGCAAGAAAAGAACAGGAAGGGAAAAAAACCTTACTTTTCTCCTGAAGATCGCAGGAAGTAATCAATTTTGTTTAGAATGTAAGCATCCAGAACATTAAAGCTCCCAGATTTGCAAGGTAACAAAGTCACATTCCAAAGCTGCCATTCTTTCAGTCTCCACCAGATTCTGGACCTATTCAGCACTTCCTGATGGTGTAGCTCATTTTACTTGGCACTTCTCAGCCTCCAAGTAATGCCTGGCATCAAATGCTGGAGACATACCTGAGCACTGAGGAATACAAATCAATAGTACACCCTCCTGTGGCTTTGCATTCAGACAATCCAAAATAAGGGATATGGAGAAGATGGGAAGTTCAGAGATAGCAAGAAGCAAGGGTGAGAAGCATGAAACTATTTCTTTGTTACTACTGCCTATCATTTACATGTATCTGGGTGAATGGGCCTCACCTGCTGACCAGGACAGAATGATACTGCACACCCACATAAAAGAGTCAGTTCCAATGTCAAAAGCCTACAAACTTGTATGAAAATAAAGAGAACAAAAAGACTGATAAGAAGTGCTAAAAAATACCAATTACACAATGAAATCATAGAACCACATATAAACAAAACAATTCCAGAGATTCCTAAATCCACATGTAGACAATTAAACAATAATTCTGGCTATGAGATATGCACAGTAGAAACTACAGGGGAACAACGGGTTGCACAGCAATTCTGAAAAAGTTTCATTTTTGCAATTTGCTACAGGAAATGAGTAGCTTGTCAGCATGTAGCCTTTGACAAAATTGCTGCCAATGCCATTTAGCTTACCCAAGAATACTTCAGTTGAATTTGAAATTGGTATTATATGCCTGTTTCCTGGAAATCACAGTCTAAAGGTTTATCCCACAAACTACAACATGGATTAACTGCACAATGTCAGTACTTGTAACAACATTCAGCCCTTCTCGTGTACTTTTTGAGTCTCTCCCTCTTTACAGGCTTATTCTATATATCCCTCTCACCAGCCAATGAATATTTTAAGTTGCAGTACATATATCAAATCCTATTTGTTAGAAAGAATTTTCTCAAACCAAAAATAACAGGAATTCAAACCATGACTGCTGTCTTTACAGATGCAAACCATCTGTGCTGCTTTGCTCAAATTCCTATAAAATATCTCTGCTGAAGGACTCTGGTTCAGTTAAATACATCCATATGGTAACATTCTCACATCCCCACTACCAGAATGCTATATAAATTTTGTGCTCTAAACCACAAGAAGATGAGGTAACAATAAAATATTATTAGTATTCCATGCCTCTATCTGGTTAACAGAAGTACCATTCTCACCAAATAATAAGTCGTATTCTTCCAGAACACATCAGTTCAACAAGAAAATAAGACAGTTTATCTGACATTTCCTAGAAGATTTCTGATTGGAAAGTGGACAAGTGTTGTTATCATTTACGTCCCAGCATTTAAAAAAGCATTTATTTCCCGTAAGAATAAGTTCAGTGGAAAAAAAGAGAAATTAGTAGATGATGGGACTTAAGGAAACACAAGTACTAAGGAACACTAAAAAGGAGATAGGATACACTACAATAATGACATTTGATCAGTAAGATCATGACAGCATAGGTAAACAGAATGTCGGTGAAGTTAATTCATGTAACTGTCCAACACAAACAATATGCTTTAAATTACATCGGAAGCAAACAGACTTGGAGATTTTATCTTCAGATATTCCCCTCATTTAATGACTTAGGCCAGACTTAACTAGCGCTGACCAGATTCATGTTTGGTATACAGAAGCTATTCATACCCTAAACTAATCTGAATTAACTATCAAATGCAGATATCTCAAAATACTGCTCTAAGAGTACAATTAAGTAATTCATCATCCCCACAAAGATTAGAAAAGATTAGGAACAGGTTAGAAGAATGAGGAAGCGTCTTTTCCATTATTCTAAAAAGCAACTCTCATGAGTATATTAAAGATTATAAAGTATGCCATACAAAAAGATTTAGAAGGTGATTGTCTCTTGAATATTATAAAGAGGCCACAGAGTAATTCATAACTGTTTGAAGGGTATTTGCATTGCTTGCAGGCTACAGAGGAATTTTAGACTGAGTAAGAATTAAGTATGTACTTTGCCTAAAGAGTCAAAACTTAACTACAGGCCATGTGCTGCAGAAGCCATAACTGACTAAGTCTGACCAATCTACATAAGTGAAGTTTCATATTATGAATGTATCTGAGCAAACAATCAATTTACATAGCTAGAAAAATAATCTAGAATAACATGCTGCAGAAAACAATGTGCATAGTGATACAGAGTAGCTGAAGTTCAACACAATGCTGCACTATTTTGCTGAGACAGTGGTTAGGAGGAGCAGCAGCAACCAGTTTGAGAATGGGTTTATGGACTGAGATATAGTTAAATTCATCCATAAAGTTACTGTAAGGAAAACCTGTCCAGCTTGTATGGGTATCGTATCAAAGGTATTTCAGGTGTTTTATACCTTTTTGTATAGAATTGGAGTCAACTTCTGAAGTATGTCACATATTTGCATGGAATGAAGGAATTAGATCAACTCTGAAGAGTAAAGTACAGTAGTATTTAGTATTTGTGTTGTAATTTGTACAAACTGCTTCCTTTTGCCAGCCAGGAAGAATATAAATATCAATTCAACCACTGATATTAGGCTTGTTTGTAAACATCGATTGTACGAAATATAATAAAAATAATGAAAAGTACCAGTTCTTGCTTCTGTTGCTGTGAGCTGACAGCAGTAATTTATTCCCAGGTCCTCCCATCAGGCTGATGGATGGTGAGAATAAGAAGGAAGGACGTGTGGAGATTTTTATCAATGGCCAGTGGGGCACAATTTGTGATGATGGATGGTCTGATAAGGATGCAGCTGTAGTCTGCCGACAGCTTGGCTACAAGTAAGAAAATTCATTAACCTGTTTCCCAAGTTATGTTTTCTGTATCTAAAAATCTTAAGTTTCTGCAACCAAATACCACAAGCATGTCTAATTAGATAATGTATGTCTTTTTAAACTTGTCAGTTTGGCATTCTTTTAGAAAAACGTATTCCTACTATTTGTATGAAAAGTAGTTAGGCTATGTCTTCAAAAGGAATATTCATTAAGTAGCATAACTGGGAATGGGAATGTTAGTATTCAAGTCAGTCTCACTGGCAACAGCAATGCAAGTTATTAAATATTTTTCATTTGAAGTTAAACATTCCAAATTATTAATTAAATACAAAATTGTAGTTGTCATATTAGTTTCAAAAACATTCAGTATCCACTGTCACAAGGTGATGACTGCAGATTCAGATGCAGGCACAACAGCTACTGAATTTCTAATGTAATGGAGGTTTTTCCTTCATTTACTGATCTGGTTAGATTTGATGTAGCTCAAAGATCTGATGAAATTTTTACACAAGGGACTATGGCTCCAGTCTGCATGACAGTAATTTGAATAAGCTTCATTTAATACAGGAATAGACCTGACAGAACAAATCCACCCTCTAACTAAAACCACTGCAATGTACGTGTCACTTTTGAAAGAAATCACTTAATCAGGTTTACATCAGTCATCAGCATTCTTCTTCTGGATACCCAAGAGCAGCAAAAATATAACAACTATAGGGCAGATATATAAATAGCAGTACTAATAAGACTTGAAAAATATCCAGAACACTAGTGAAATATAACAGGAAATTAGTGAAATGTGTTCTCCAAGTGTATCTATGAAGAAATTCGAGCTGAAGAAATACAAATCATATTAATTGTTTGTTGTATCTAACAATGTGAAGTTTGTCCAACCAAATACCATCATATTATGATACACAATATATGTCTGAACATACAATATATGTCTTTTAAAAACTGCCTGGCATTCATCTAGTAAAAAGCCTGTTTAAAAGTAGTACTACACTACGGCTTCAAATTGGCAAAACTTGACTTGAAAGTCAAGATATCACTCTTACAACTTGTACATTCTAGGATAGGTGTCAATCTATCCTAATCCACAGGGTTTCCTCATTAACAATATCATGAATAATGATGCACTGCACCTGAAAAGCTCAGCATTGTTATCATGCATGGCCCTTGGTGTGAGAGAACGGACAGGAAAAGACCTGAAGCCACTTCTCTCTGCAAATCATTTGGCAATGATTTGAAGAGAGAAGATTTGTCAGGGACAGATCTGAGCAGGCAAAAAGGTTGGTTCTCTGAGGGTCATCAGTGCATAAATAGGTGGCTTGGAAAGCAGCAATTAAGGGACATGTGTTTGTTAGAGGTGCACTAAAGCCAATTCTAAGAGCACATTCACATGAAAAAAGCACACAGATGTAACATTTGTACCTTCAGAGATCTCCCAATTACATGAAATAATTTTCTCTATTTAAGCTGCACTCCTTGCTGAAGAACACCATGATTTTTTTACATTTGTTTCCTGACAGATGTTCTTCAGTGGGGTTAGTTTGGGTTTTCTGTGGTGCTGTTGGTTGGCTGGTTAGGTCTGAACAGGTTTTGTTCCCATTATCAGCAAACTGAGAGATTACTGATGAACAGTAAGAGATAGATTGCTTTCATACAAAGGTAGGAAGCAGGAGGTAGTGCCTGCCCTTTTTAAGTAACTGATAAGATTCTAGGGAGACAATTCTGTACTAAACTGCAATAAATACTTCTCTGGGGAAGGATAAGAATACTGTAGTGATTCACAACAAAGTAGTTTTCAATATCCTGAAGAACTTTAGAACAATGCCCTAAAGCAGAAGCTTTGTTTTTTGACAGAGATACCAAAACCAGGTAAGAATTTACAATAAGTGCCTGTACTTTGTCACTGTGCTGTAACAACAAACATGAACACATGAGCTGCCCACAGGTATCAGAGAGCTGGATTTACTTTTTTATGGTTACCTGTAATCAGAGTATCCCTCACAAAAGAAAAACATTTGGGGCAAGAGTCACACTATTTGGGACTAACAAGTCAACTCATATAAACTCATGGGCAGAGATTGTCCTATACTGGTTCCAAAGGCAGTCAAGGCTTTGGATTATCTGGCAAATACTTCCTAACAATGGAAATTGAAAATGAGTAAGGACAGTTGACCTTGTGGTATTGTCTCTCATCTGGTGTTTCATGAGCCTCTCTTTCCTGGCTTTTTACAATTTCTGCATTCTAACCAATGTTCCCAGCTTGGAAATCCTGCCCACCTACGCTGCAGTACACAGAAAAAACTCCACCCAGGCAAAGCTACTACAGTCTGAGTTTCAGAAGGGAGGAAGCTCCTGTGTTACTTTCATGTTTCAGTTATGTGGATGTGGCAATTGAGAGCTGGTTCAGTTTGAGCCAGCCACACTTCCACTGTGACAAAGCTTTGAAAAATGGTTTGACAAATCAGGATTCCTCCCCAGCAGACCAAACCCAGCTCCAGAAGGGATGTAAACTCTTCATGCCACTCTCACCCAACTTCCTCAACACTGCAGGTATTATAGAGGTACAAAAAGAGCTGTAAAGGGACAGAAATACTTTCTTGCCTAATACATTTTCATAGCGAAAATTCTCTTTCTCTGCTCCAGCATTTTATCACATCTGCAGTTACAGTTCTGTATGCACAGAAGCAGTACTTCACAATATACAATTATAAAATATCCTTTAAAATGGAAACCTGTATTTTAGTTCTCTGGAATTCCATATATCCTTGCCCCAGTAAAATGTGAGTAAATTGCTGTTAACCAATAAGTAAACTTGTAGTTCAGGCACACTTAGAGGCGTCTGAGGCTTCCACTTCTCTGTACAGCCATTTGGGTAGCCCCTCACTGATAATTCTTTCTGACTCTTAAACCATATACAACAAAACATCTGTTTATAAGTTAAGAAGATTACCTTAACTAATAATTAGTAATAATCTACCACAGGAGTTGCCAAATGATTTGCTTAAATGCTACACAAGCACCAAGTACTGGGTTCCTCCCAAGAACAGGGGTGCAGACTCTGAACTGGTCTCCAGTCAGACAACATGTTTAGACCACAAATATGAGGTGCCCTGTAAAAAATGACTTAACCAAATATTTGAATAACTACTAACAACTGATAGGTCTGTACATCATAGCTCCCACTGCACCACAAGTATACCGTATTTAACTGGCCCATCTTTCAGAGGGAATCAGACCTGAACAAATTATTTTTAGCTTTCACAGATGCTGACTTTATACAAGGATTAAAGAGATTATGAAAAAGCAGCTTTCACATATTTTAAGGCAAAATGTAATGCCAATACAACATAAAATACTTTCCACACTGCCCTCTAACCAGATACACAAAAGCATTTTTTAAACATTAATGAAATGTAGCAATTTTGTCACAGTTTATTTTTTCCACAGACCAGAATAAGAGAGGTGGTGAGAAGGTGGTCGTTGTCAAGTGAAACAGTGACAGGGTTTGGAATGAAACCTCAATGTCTTTGACTACTCACCTTAGAAATTTGAGTAAAATGTAGAATAATGCCTCAAAATGTTTAATAATAAAAAAACATGATCTGTTTGCAGAGGTCCAGCTAGAGCAAGGACAATGGCCTATTTTGGTGAGGGCAAAGGCCCGATCCATGTAGATAACGTGAAGTGTACAGGAAATGAGAGATCCTTGGCAGACTGCATTAAGCAGGATATTGGGATGCACAACTGCCGGCACAGCGAGGATGCGGGGGTCATCTGTGACCACCTAAGCAAGAAAGTCCCTGGGAACAGCAATAAAGGTGAGGCATTCTTGTGAGGGGCAGACCAACAGGTCCAGCTGAGCAACTGTCATGGAAGGAACAGGCAGACTTAACAGTCCCACCTCATGGAGGAAACCATTTTACCAAAAGTTATGGAACAAAAATGGGGGGAATCCTCTCTGCTTACACTGTGCGAGCTTATTCTTTGCAGCTGCACAAAGGAAGCCCCGAGACTGCTCAATCAATACAGGGTATTTGTTACCATGGTTTACAGCATCCATGTTCATTAAGCTGCTTGAGGGACATGATGCAAAAACCTTTCAGCTTTTCAAGGTATAGGTTATCCTCAGATAAGGACTGAGACCTGTGTGGTTGGCCAAGGTCTGCTTCCACTTACAGGAAGTAAGGAAGAGCTCTATAAAATTCTACATGTGAGAAGCAAATATGTAAATAACTCTGATCACAATCAAAAGAACTCAGCTACAAAGGATTTTTAAGTCTTAAAAGAATTCAGTTTATTCTCCCCAGCCAAAGATCTCAGCTATAAAGAACTTCTATTTTCCCCAATCAAAATTTGCCTGTTAAAAACTACCATGAAACACAGAATAACTTCAACCTTTAGATTTTTTAAAGTTAACTCTCATTGAATATTGGTTACTTCTCCTGTTGACTTTAACACTCTCTACATCTCCCTTTCTGGTTTAGATGCTCTTGCTTCGGTTTGTGGGCTGAGGTTACTTCATCGTCGACAAAAGCGAATAATTGGTGGGAAAAATTCTTTACGGTAAATAATTTGTAAAGACAAATGATTCTGAATATACTTCTTCTAAGACACGCACTTGCCCTAAGTGGTTTGCCAAATTTACAATTTTATTGTAGGCTTGTTGTTTGTTTTCCTTTGGACTTGTTATGATGTAGGAGTAAAAATACACCCCAAGTGAATTTGGCAGGAAATCAAAAAGTATTAATTGATAAGTATTTACAGCATTAGCTGAAAATCTTGTGGGTAAAGTCCTTGAATGGGTTAAATCTTTAACTTACAAAATAGCTATTTTACTTTTATCAGAGGGTATCTTGATATCAGGATGTGAGCCATAGAAACAGAGCCATAAGTGTAGTACAAGGTTTTAAATGCCACCTACACCAAAAAAAAAAAAAAAAAAAAGAAAAAAGAAAAAAAGAAAAAAAAAAAGCCTGGGTATGATTCACTGCCTAAGACTTTATTTTCCTTCACAAAATAAGCCTTTATGATGACACAGCTGAAAAACCGGGAGGAACTGACTTTACTTTTTTAACAGTTGTGACTAAACACAGAAAATAGATATTCACACAGTCTCGCAAAAGGCATTGTAAAAAATACACTAACAGCATCGTTAAATGTCACTGTGCAACCTATTCCAAAGTACATGCACAGGACCAACCAATCCATTTCAAAGAAGACACTGCCCAAGTGGGGAAGCTTCAAAGAACAGTAACCATAGGGAGCCCAGAAAAATATTTTAACAGCCAGATAAAGTAAAGTAGGATGACTTACCTTAGTAAAGAGACAAATGAGATAACATAGTGCATTGCACAGGAGGAATATGTCTCAGAATATGTGCTCTAAGGACACTTGCTGAAATGCAGTGGTGACAAATAATGTACTGCACAATCCAGCCAGAGCAAGGAAGCTGGTCTCATCGTAAATCGGTACAGGGATGTTAGATGAAGCAAAAAGATGAGAAAAATCCAACAGTGCACACAGAAATGCTTCAAAATCAAGAAAGGGAGCAAATGCACGTATCAGAAAAGAACTCAATGTCTCAAGAAGTCATTAAGACAAAGAACTCGAGGAAGTTTGAAAAGAACTGGATACTTACATATGTACCAGCAAATCCAAAGCTGTCCAAATTACCTCATTTTAGAAAAATATATTAATTCCTATCTTCCAAAACCAAGTGTCTAAATTGTTTTATTCTTTATGGGAAGTAAATTCCTCCACCTTACTTTAAAACATCTGGCACTGGTAACTCTGAAATGCTGGACTAGATGACCCCAGGCAGCTCTTCCTGTCCAGCACACCCATTCAAGTTGACACTATGCAGAAAACACTCAGACTGCCTGTTGTTTATTCTTAGACGCTGCCATTGCTTACAGGTTCATCTCTTTCTCTTCTCTGACTCCAAATGTATTAAACCAGCAAAACAGAATCCATCCTGTATTCACAGGTATGCAAATATGGCCAGATCTATGATAAAAACCAGATAATCACAGGCTGAAAAAAGGTTTCCTCTATACTTGAGACTTCTACAGTTGCTTTGTACCTCTTGTTTTGCCAGCTTCCTTTCTCATGAAGACAGGGATGGATGCTGGGTTCAGCTTTTCAAGAAATTCCCCTTTCCCCTCTCCAGTTGACAGGAAATTTCTGGTTTGTTGACTTGGACAGTATTTGGCGAGGAACCCACAGAATGTATTTTTGGCCCAATGAATGCAATCTGAGAAGAGAAAATTCAAATAGCTGACTGTGGGAGGAATAACTTAAGAGTGCTGGATGCCCAAATCCTCTGTAAAGTAATGTGGACCATTGTTAAATGGAATTCTGAGTGTTGCCAGGATATAAAATATTCACCACCCTTGATAAACAGCACATTTTGTAAGTAAGCTGTGCCAGTCAAAGAAAGCCAAGAGGATGCATCTTGCAGGTAACCCGAGTTCCCCGCTGCTGCACCCTGAACACCGTGTGTCACTCCGCAGGGGCGGCTGGCCGTGGCAGGTGGCACTGCGGCTGAAATCCTCTCATGGTGACGGGAGACTCCTGTGTGGTGCTACTCTCATCAGCAGCTGCTGGGTCCTCACTGCTGCACACTGCTTTAAAAGGTGGGTCTCTCTTCAATAGTGCACTGTGGTTTAAACTGTTTTGTTGTTCTGGGCATATGCAAAACCACTGCAGTTCAAGCCCATGGAAAACTGTTCAAAGAGTTGGACTTTGGTTTTAAAAAACCCTACCACTTAACCTCCTTTCCCTCAAACAAAACACCCTAATGCATTGAAATCATTTGGGTGTTACCATTCACATGATTTATACTCACAACATCAGTATTTTCACCAAAAACACGGACAACACTACTGACATTTTAACTTTCTGTTCCAACAAAAATGCAGCTTATGGCTTTTAGGTTATAGTGAAGACAACTGAGCAGACACCAAACACAGGGACCGTAGTATTTCAGATTAAATTTGGTAACAACAGATCTTGGCAGTGATAGACACTTTTACTGTCTCATAGCAGTTACTAAAAGGCAGGACTTCACTGCTGATGAAGTATAAAAGCATCATCTTGCAAAATAGGGAAGCTAATCTTGTGATTAGTGATTATTTCATTGGAATGGGCTGGGGAAGAAAAAGGCATAGAGGAGCACTACAATTTTGTGGGTATTTGCTAGAATTTGCTCAAGTGAGCTACAAATGTTTCAAATTGATTTTAAGCCTTTCCTTTTGCACACTAGTAACTAAAATGAAGAGTCAGATACACTTTTACTCAAATGCAGAGTGTATTACCTTTGCTGAGCACCAGATGCACATATTTTCTTGTTTCCTGAAATCACAAAGGACTTTCCTTGGCAATATTTCAAGCTGAAATAGTCCAAGTTAGTAAAATTTCCTGCTATTTCAGCTGATGTCCCAGGTGCTTCTGCAGAACTATGGAAGCTCTTTAGTTGCTTTCATCAAAATTCATAGACAATGGCTTCCCATTTCCCTGTTCATTATCTCTGTAGTGATTACCAAGGATGCTGCCTGAGGGTCTTGAGAAAGCCTTTGATTACAGGCTTGAAAACTCAATGTGGTGCCAATTTTGGATACTCTGCTGAGCACCCAATACACTGTGGTACTTCCAGATGGGTGCAGCCATTCAAGAGGCTGTCACAGGCTACCCTGGATCTGTTACCCGTGGTCTCACGGACCAAAGTATTGTTATGTCCTGGGAGTTGCATTTAAACTGCAATTAGACCTAAGCATGCAGCTGCAACAGCCTGGGGATGCTCTACTGTTCACTGTAAATGAGGGATGCCTTTAACTCTACACTGGCTTCGGACAGGTTGGGCTGAACTTCCAAACGATCTCAGAGTGATTTTCAGGGATAGGTTTCCAAGAGCTATCTATAGATCAAGTGCCTTCTTCACATATTTTCCACAGATGGACAAGAGAAAGGCCAGTATACCATTTCCCATATCCTGGAAACTGGAACACTGCTTAAGTAACCAAAGTGGGCTCATCTGTACTAGGAATAAAAATTAAGCAGAATTTTATGCATGATGATTAGAATTGTTCACCAGTACTACAGCGGAATTACTGGTTTCTTTACTTTTGCAGATACATAATTTAATATAAAATGTTGAAGCAATTTTTTGTTTTATAACACACCCTTGTCTTGAGTTATTCCAACAGCTACAGGGAAATTGGAAGGTCTGTACATTTAAAAAAATAACTGGATAATTAGAAACATGAGGCATAGAAAAAAACCCTTTATGTATCCTATATAGTAGGTCATCTTTGGATGAAGTGATGTTTGTTCACAGCCTGCAGCTCTCTCTCCATAAAGCCAAGAAGTGAAATCTTGCTCATGGAAGACCTGAAGGATTAGACCAAGAAAGCAGGAATGCAACCCACAACTAGAATAAATATTCAGTGGTACAGATGTGTATTGTGCAGAAAATTGTTATGTTCCTGCTTTGTCTGCCACTCCTCAAGCAGGCTTTAGAAAGCTATGGAGACCAGAACACTGGTCAATGGTATAAAAGGAACAGGCATAGGTTAAAAGGTGATGGGACACTGTGGGTAGTATTTTCTGCAAGCATATTAGAAATTTCCTGTTGAAGGCTATTAAGGAAAGAGAGAAATAAAAGGAAGAATATTTCTGTTAGCTTAACCATATTTTAAAATAAATACATGCACCTGACAGTACTCCCTTGTTCGCATTTTGCCCAGAAAGGGCTGTGTGTCCTGTAATACAAAAATCTCCAAAGGCATGCACAGGAAACGGTTATTTCAGCCACAGTAGTCATCTCTAATGCATTTACCATTCAGTCCACAATGTGAAAGAAACAGGGATTACATCAGATGCAAAGCAAGCCTAAGATTTACAGGCCTCCTGTCAGTTTGACAATAGGTGCTTGTGATGCACAAGTGCTTTGTCATCCTTACTGTAACTTCAGTCGATGCAAGAGGTTTTTATTAAGTTACCGAAGCCTCTAAAGTTCCTCAACCAACCTACAAAGCAGTCCTGAGCACTGTTTTCATTCCAGTAATTGTCTGGAGCATCGCAATGATGTCAGTATTCAGGCTGTCATTGCAACTACTGGCAGTTTGTGTTACCCTTACTCAATAAATTTATAATGCACACCTTGTACATTTGAAGTGCCAGTCACAGCAAATGGCCGTAAGAAACTTGCCTGTGAAAATGCTCAAAAAGAACATGGCAGAACCCTGAAACCTCAGAGGAAGGTTTCTATATTCTTTTTTAGGATACACTGAAATTCCAGTGTAAGCATTTGAGAAAGCATTATTGCTCTTTAAAAAACTCTTTTGGTAACATTAGTTATGTGAACAATAAAGAAAAGGATGAACTCTGCATGCTCAGGATGTGACTTTGCCTGAGCCAGCCCTATTTGTTTTCACCTCCATCTCAGGTACGGCAACAACACTCGCAACTACGTGGTGCGGGTTGGAGACTATCACACACTGGTCCTGGAGGAGTATGAGGAGGAAATCGGAGTCCAGGAGATTGTGGTGCACAAGGAGTACCGGCCTGATAGCAGCGACTACGACATTGCCTTGCTGAGGCTGCAGGGGCCCGAGGAACAGTGCGCAAGGTTCAGCACCCACGTCCTACCCGCCTGCTTGCCACTGAGGAGGGAGCGGCCACAGAAAATGGCCCCCAACTGTTTCATCACTGGATGGGGTGACACAGGTAAAATCATTTCTGTGCACCAATCTGGTTAGCTGAGGCTGCCGTGAAAAAAACCTCAAATGATTAAAATAAGAAAATGCTTCAAATGAAAACATTTTACTATTTTTTAACATAGGGGAATATTTGCTCTCCTGTTCCTTAACCAGGAATGGCAATATTTTGTTTACTGAATATAGTTTATATTTGGAAGACAGTGATTAAGCATGTCACTCTACATCACAGACCCTGTCAGTAAAATGGCCTCATTAAGACTGACAAGCAGGAATGAAAAGCTTATTTGTTGCCAGGCACATCCTGCACAGCAGCTTATCACCCCCTGCCTCAGTACATAACTAACAGCTGTAACACATTTAAGGTTTCAAAAGTAAGGACCATGAATATTTTAATTTTAGAAAGGTTATTTAAATTACAGTATTTCAATAGAAAAATGGAAGGAAAATATGCACATAATAGAATTTCAAATAACATTTTAGTGTTCCCTATTACCACTGACATTTTCAAACAGCTTGGATTTAAATAACAGAGCATCTTGCCAAAATTTACAAGAGCTTCAATGCAATCTGCATTACAGGCTTCCACTTGCTTTTTTTTGGTCAGTACAAGATTCCTCCCCTTCAAAGGTCTTTGTCCTTTAAATGTTTCACAAATTAATAACCATGTTTTACTTTTATGTTTCTGTGGTGCTGAATGCAGTGCAAGACAGCAATCACACTTGAGCCTTTATTCCAGTGATTCACTCAAACTGGCAAGGAGACAAGGCACGGTCAAGTATCTGCCCCTCCTCTTTACATGCACTAATCTGTGTGCACAGATGTTGGGGTCACTGTACTACAATAAATGAGAGAGATGTGTAGGCTGGGTTTTTTACTAAAAACAATTGTTAATTCATTACGCAGCTCTGTTGAGCTTTTTTAAGTAATTCACTGAAAGTCCTGCAATACTGTTAACTTAGGACATCTATTTCAGGAAACATTAACCACTGCAGTAATTGGCTCCAATTTATTGGTGATAAATAATTGCAGTACCTCAGCTGACATTTCACACTTACTGCATGAATCATAATTACTTCACAAGTTATAATATTTTACTTAAAAAAAGGCAAAACCAACTGGCTTTCATTTCCCATGCTTCCAACTGAAAGAGCTGCGAGTCATGCAAAGAAAGTAGAAAGATGCATTTGAACACTCTACTTGGAAGCCACCAGGAGATGCAGCACCTGTTCAGGCTGAGCCACACTAGATGTGAACTGCTAATACAGAAATGAAGTATTTCTGCTGCTTTACTCTCAAGCTGCTCAAGACTCCCAAAAATTGCTTCTACATAGAGGTATTAAAGTGCATTATGTTGTTCTGTAGAAGACACAAAGTGCTCAGAATAAATCAAATTCCAGCCTTGGAAAGATCTAGAGAACACATTAAGAAAAGCTGGTTTTTTTAAAAAGCATATATGTTTTACAATATCTACAGTATTTTAGTATTATATTTAATGCCGAGATTTTTTCAGCAGTCTTGCTTCCAGTAGTTTTATGTAATGACAAAGCAGTGTGAAGACCTGAGAGCAAAAATTGTATTAAATCTAATTTAATTGGATTAAAATCTATGTTTCCAAGGCTGACCATTGTAATGAGACAATAACTTGGATCTCCTTTTTAGGGTGGGCTTATTCAAGAACATTACAACAGGCTGCCATCCCCTTACTTCCCAAGAGGGTGTGTGAAGAGCGCTACAAAAGGAGATTCACAGGAAGAATGCTCTGTGCTGGAAACCTGCAGGAACAGAAACGTGTTGACAGCTGTCAAGGAGACAGTGGTGGACCACTGATGTGTGAACGCACAGGGGAAAGCTGGGTTGTGTAC
Source organism: Cettia cetti (assembly GCA_013401135.1). NCBI lineage: Eukaryota > Metazoa > Chordata > Aves > Passeriformes > Sylviidae > Cettia > Cettia cetti. The sequence goes on from VZUI01017594.1 coordinate 105,124, forward strand.
GGTGTGACCTCCTGGGGCTATGGCTGTGGGGTCAAAGATTCCCCAGGTGTCTACACAAAAGTATCATCTTTCGTACCCTGGATTAAAAGTGTGACCAAACTATGAATGTCCATAATGAAAACCAAATTTTGACAACTTGAACAGCATGTGCAATGCACAGCTGGGGCCCACAGTGGGTGGAAACAGACATTTTCCTGATTTGTGTGGTTTTGCTTTGATTAAATCCAAGCTGTATAGACACAATCCATCCAGTTAGGGATTACTGTCCTCCCTGTTCCAGAAGTTTAAACAGTTCATGAACAAGTTACCATGTATCTAAGGGGAAAAGTAATAGCCAGTAAAAGTCATACTGGAGCAGGACAGCTGGAGACTTTGCCCACAAGACTGTAGCTCCAAGCTCTTTATGCTCCAAGCTTCTCTACAATTAATTACAGATCTCAATTAATCTTCAGTCTAGTTTATTTAGTCTATTATTTCTATGATTTTACCTCAGTCCCCTAAAACTGACTCATGTTTCAGTTGCTTATGAGACCATTAGTAGCCTGATTCTTGCTAGGTAATTCTGAGTATGTATTAAATGCAGGAAAGAAAATAATGGTCAGTAATCACATCCCCAGCTAGTCTGCTAAATCTCCTCACAGGTTAGTGTGCCTAAAGTACATTCCCAAGTAAAACAGCCAGTATACCGACAATTTCCCCATAAACATCCTGCACAGCTGCAAGAGCAACTACTTATTTACTTAAGTAGCATTTGTCTTATTTCTGAAATTTGCAATTTTGAGTATATACAGCATTTTGGAGAGGATTTACTTTTTCTATTTACCACTAGCTGTCGGTACAGTGTCAGACTAACAAACATCCCTATCCTTTCATTGCTGGGCTTTCCTCAAGTAGTGCAAGGAACCTCGGTTAATCCTACCAGACAGTTATACATACAATGGAGTTGTTGAGCCAAAACTTGTCTGAAAAGGTCCTTGAAGTCTTAAATGATGTTTTCTATAAAATAATGTTTAGACAACTCTCTCCTGCTTAGTTGCAACACTGGTTCAGACTGATCTCACAGGAAAGCTTTGTTTTCAGTGACTTCTAAAGCACTGACTCATCTTGATTTAGTTTAATTCCTTTTCCAAATACTGTTCCGCATGCTATGAAATCCCTAACAACTTTTTATAAAAATGCACCGATAACCAACTTACTGTCCTTTGAGGAAGGGCCACCACACCAAACCTAGAACACAGGAGAGAGGTAATCACCACCTTAGTGCAACGCTGAAAGGCACCAGCCTGGAAATCACCTGGGAACTGACTCAGTGGGGAAGGAGCCACCCAGCACTACAATCCCTGTCAAAGGCCATGCTGAGTCCTAGTGTGCTCTACCCATCACACTTACAACCATGCTCATAAAAGCACAACTGAAGGCTGTGGGCCATCGAACACCCCAGTGTGACAAGTGTGGCAGTTGAGTGTTATCACATAGTGATTGTGCAAACTGACTATCAGTGACTGTTTCCCTGTTTCCTGTTTCCCAAACTGGCTATGACTGTGTTGTGTGGTGCTTTGTGAAAAAGTGGGGTGCTCGCATTCATGCTGTAAGTGGGCAATCATTTGTTTTTGTATGGTTGTGTATGTGTCTCTCTGGTGTTACAACAAATGTCCAAGACTCACTTGCATCCAATGTGGCAATGATATTGCAGAAGCCCATGTGATTGAACATTTGGCCCTTAGTATCTCTGACCTCAAATTTAAGTTTTCAAGGGTCAGGACTAACTGTTGTAACTGGTGCTAAACAAGTACATGAGGTGCTTTAATGTTTTAGTTCTCTGTAATTCCACATTATTTGAAACAGCGTGAAATATTTTAAAACATCATAAATCACTACTATGACCTCCTACTGTTAGACCAATGCAAAACACTGTGCTAGTGAACTTTGAAACCATTACATTTTTACTTCTGTACAGCCCTTAATTACAGGGGAAGTCAGTCTGTCAAAGCGTCTGCATGTTACATCCAAGCTTTGCTGTACAAGACCCATTGAGACTTGTGAAGTAGGCTACATAGTGCAATATATGCATTGTTTACAGGAGAAATAATCATCTTTTAATAGCTGTGCCACAGTAACAGGATACTTTGAGGGGGAGGGGGAACCAAGCCTGCATATTAAATATAGTACAGTACTTTGTTATTTTTGCTCTTTTAATAGAATGCTTTGTTAGATTTTAAAATGTTGCACTACTGTTTCCATGCTGAGCATGCCTTTTCAGTTTCTAACATAAAATCAAATTGTCTCCACCTTATGCCATTCTCATTTTTGTTCAGTGAGCCTGATGGTGTACATGCATCCAATAAAAACTGCCACACTGACTAAAATTTCTGTATATTAAATAACACCATGGATGTACAAGCAGCTGCTGCAAAACATCAGCTGGGTACACCTCACGTGGGCTTTACCTGAGAAAGGGGGCTTGTGAAAGCATCTTTGTTAAAGCGTATAAGCTTAGGGCTATGTTCTCCGTGCAAAGTTTGTCTTATTCCCAGTGCTTTAACTCACACCAGTTAGGTTAAGTTCATCCTACACTTGTAGAGCTGTTTAGTAACTGTGTTAATGGTGCCACAAACCATGAAAACACTTGGCACTTGTTACCACATGAGATGACCATCCTAAAGAAATGTCATCTCTCCAGGTTCCCCAGCACCATGACAATTCACAGATGCAGCCCTCCTGAACTTCCCGTTTTTATTTGCCAGAAATTATACAAACCAGAAACATCACTGCCACTGACATACAAAGCCTTCTTACCTCAACCCTAAAAAACTTGCCAAAATAAAAGGGCCAGTCTGCCTGGCATTTGGCCATCTAAGGTAAGCAGGTAACTGCTCCTATAGAACAGATGTGGTAATTTCCAGAAGTGCTGAGGTTACTACAGATGTCCAATGTTTTTGGAGAAAAGGTAACTTACAGTACACACTCCCAACTGTTGCTACCAGGCTTGGCAGTCACCACCTTGGAAAGCAGAGCAGTCCGTCATGGGACAGGGCTCTTAAGAGTAATCACACACCACCAGTTGAACAGGTGTGCTATCACTTGTTACAGCACCACACAAGAAAACACATTCAGCTGTACTTCCGCTTGGGCAGAGTAAGTATTTGTTAAAAAAATCCAAGGTTTCCTATGACAGCTCCCTAATCTCCCTGCCAAATACACCCATTGGAAGTCATTTCCTCACATCTAGTACACGCTGTAATTAGAGCCCACAGTTCTGCTCCATTCACTTCAAGCAGGAATCCTGACCTCAGCTGCCAAACACTCAGCAGCAATTACACAGTATGCTGATCTCAGTCAGGCTTCAGAGATTTTGTTTCCTAGTCCTTTCAAATGCTCCTTTTTTAACTTCTCAGTTTCCAACTATTTGCAAAAAAAATTATGATCTGAAAGATATTCCGTTAGACATTGTGCCAGCACAGCTGGTATTCACTAAGACGGTACATTTACCTTTAAGTAAAGTATCTTGTTTGAGTATGCAGTGATTCACCATCTACTGCATCTCAATCAATTTTCCTAAATACAGATCCCTCAGGAACTGCAACGATCAACTCTGTTTTTTCTGCCCTACAGCACTTACCTGATTCAATCCATACCACTTCTGGAGTGGTTCCTAGACAACACATCAACCACCTGAAACCACAGGCTCTGCCCAAAAGGTGTGTCCTCAGAACAGGCAAAATTGGAACATGTAAGTACTCCCGACAAACATCTAGTCATAGTTACAAACACTTTTTCAAGAAAGAAACCACACTTGCAGCCAGTCATGTCTCTTTATTGACTTATTCATACGTTTGAATGCTTGACATTCACATCAAAATTACAGCTGTAGTTTCCACATTCATTTTCCAGACTTCAAAAACTTACCTGCAGCTTCTGCAGCACAGGTACATTCACTGCAACAACCCTTCTAACACTGAGAGCAGAGGAGCTATCGCTGAAGGTGCAGTACAGCCACACAACTGAGACCAGCCCTGTAATGGCTTAAGGCTTAGTGACTGCCCAGAAAGGAGGCACATAATGAGACCCTAACTGTATTTGTCTGTATAAAAGCAGTCAAGCCTAATTCTAGGTACAGTAAGATGGGTTCCAGCCCCTCTTCATCAAGATCAGATAGACTGCAGAAGCTCCCATTAAAGCTCCAAATTTTAACTTTGTGTAAAAATCGAAGTTAGGACCTAGCCTAAAATTAGCTTTTGCTAGCTCTGCTTGACAACCAGAAATATTACTGCTCCCAAAAGGCATCAATTCTAGATGACTAAACACATCCACCCTACCCTAAGCAGAAATGAACAGACTGAGTCACAGCTACTCCTAGAATTCACATGTGGAATTTGGCCCAATCTTCTTTCAAGAGGGCTTTTTCCCTGTAAAAACAAGTTTGAAGCAGTTTAATATTGCTACTGGAGACACAAACAAGACACCAATCACCACTGAACAGTAGGATGCTCTCCCAGGAGTTGTAAAGCTCCCCCGAAACAAAGCTGTTGGTATTAACTCCTAATCTCCCTCGCTCCTGTAGCTGCACATTTCTCTTACTACTCACATGCTTATTGAAACACTCCCCTTGCACAAGATACCTCCGAGAAATCTGTGCATTCAGGTGCTTCCAGTTTGGCAGGCAAAGTACTGGCAATGTGTTTTTTATGCGAGGAATAGTAAATTATGTTTTCTAATGTCCCTACATCCAAACCCAATTCCTCCTAGTTACACTAATACACTCGGTTATACCTTTCTGCCCCAAAACCACGTAAATGAAGCATGCCTTAAAATAAAACCCCAAGCCAATAACTTGATTTTAAACGAAAAGTCACAGTAATCGCTAAACATAAAATTATCAAATCGGCATTATTCCTACCCCGAAATTCACCTCTGAAGAGATTACTAGGCACTGCCAGACACATACTTTTGGGAAGAGGATCTTCAACAACTACATCTCCATCTTTCAGCTTCTGCGCCCCTGTGAAATAAAAGAATTAAAAACTTTAAAAACTGGGCTGTAATAGCTTACTGGAGGGGGAAAAATGAGAGAAACCTTAAAAACTAATTAACAATAAAACACCCCAAAAACGGGGAGACGGCTAACCCCACGGCAGACCCGGTTTGTTACTTGCCACAGTCAACGACTCATACCCACAAGAGGGTAAAAGTTTTGCCAATTAGCAAGGCCCTGCTCTTCCATGCCTAGGAAGGGAGTCAGCCACAGGAGGCAGCTCCCATGGAGTCATGGATCTCTGCTTCCCCCTCACCTCCTCCGCCACGTGGCGGCCGCCATTTTCCCTTCCTCTCTCCGTCCCTCACGTGGGCCCGGGCCCGGGCCCCGGCCCCGTGCGGCCGGCGCCCGCCTTCCCCCAGTCCTCCCTGTTACGCAGCCCACCCCTTCGTGGAGCTCACCTTCTGTCTGTTACACTCCGCTCCTCTGTCGCTGTGGAGAAAGCGCCCGATCCGCGAGCACCGCCGCCGCCACTTCACCCTCACCCTTCCCCTTCGCTTCCCGCCACCGCCGCGCGCCCCCTCAGCAACAACGGCCGCGCCGCGAGGCCGCCCACGCGGAGCCCCAGCAGCACGCCAGTCAACCCCACGCGCCCGCGGCGGGAAGCGCGCGCTGCCGGAAACCCGCCCTGCGGGTGGGGCTTCGGGCGCTGGGCGGGGCCGCGGCGCGCACGCGCACTGAGCTCGGCCCCAAGGGGAAGGCTCGGACGGGCAATGGCATGCGTCGTTCTCCTCTCTTGATTCCCGCTCCTTCCCCAAGATACCGAGTAGCATCCCCGGGGGAAACGGGTTAGGGCGTTCTCCAAAACACCGCGGAGATTTTCAGCCGATTGAGACAGCGACGCTGCTTTGTCTGCGTAGATACACGTGTGTGTATGCTTAGTCCAGTCATAAGATGAGCCTTAAATGCTACAATAATACTGCTCGTTAATTGAAAACCATGGACTAAAATAAAAATCACAGGTCGTGAAAGATGTGCTAGAAAAATGAAGTCATCCCTCTAGGTGAACACAGGTTATTTTCCTTTTCCATGCTGGCTGCATGCCCGCACCTTAATTTGGAGTTAGAGCAGGATTGAACAGAACACAATATTCCAGTTGGGAGGCACCTACAAGGATCATCAGCCCAAATCGCCTCAGGGCCGACCAGAAGTTAAAGCCTGTTGTTAAAGGCATTTTCCAAATGATTTTTAAACACTGACAGGCCTGGAGCATCAAGAACCTCTCCAGAGAGGCTGTTCCAGCATCTGAGCACCTGCTCAGGAAGAAATGCTTCCTAACGTCAAGTCTAAATCTCCCCTTACTACTGTAACTTTCACACCACAGCAACTTACTGAACTATTATTAATCATCCTCAGTCCAGGGAAGACTCAAGCCCAACGGATGTTTTTCAGATGATCACCCTTTCTTAGTCTGGGTTCCTCCTCCACTCAGCTTTCCCTGGCTCTTGGTTTCTGCTGTTCACTTTCCTGCTCCTGGGATTTGCCCTTTGCTGACTGCTGTGCTTTCTCCATCCATGCTGCCCGGAGAAGCAAAAAAAAAAAAAAAAAAAAAAAAAAAAAAAAGTGGCTTTTGCCTTTGAGCTCTAGGAATTTGTAGACTGGGAGAACTGAAAAGAAACATTATATCATTATATGAAAGATAAATCAAAGACAGAGGCTGAGAAGCTATTATTATTTGTAGCAAGGATCTTTCCCCTTTTCTTACTACTTGTTACTACTATACTTTTTTTTTAAGAGATTATATAGATGGGTATTACACAAGAAGCTAAGCCTTCTTAATTTTAAGTTGCATCATTTCTCTGTAATGAATGAAATATTTTGTTAACGTAGGTTTCCTATCTCACACACTCCTAGGCAGCTTTTGCCCAGCTAGATAAGTACAGTTTTGTATTCTGTTTTGAATTTGTTGGAAACAGTAAATTTTCTTTTGGACATTCATACCATCTTTAGAGGTTTCTCCAAAGAAAGCTTTTCTCATGTCTGTGTAGGCTGATGCATTGGCACAACTATTGAATCCCCAAGGCAAATAATTTGAATACATTTTCCTTGTTATCTTAAAAATAGCAAACTCTGGAGATGTTTCTCCAGAGCATCAGCAATTTCTGGCACAAGAAATAAAAAAAGTAAGCAGGAAGCAAAAGCACTAAAACAAGCAGCTGCATAAAGCAGCAATATTCACTCACAGCAAGAGTAAGCAGTATTTTTAATTTCTGAAAACATTTCATGCTGCTCCTGTGCTGCGGGATTGTGTTGTAGCTCAGCATCAAGCTGCAAGAGCTGCTAACCAACCTGGAAAAGAACAACTTCTGTGAACATGAAAGTCACTTCCACACAGCACTATGTTTTCTTATCAGAGTTTATTGTTGCACTTCAAATACCATGCCACTATCAGAATAATATCTATTTTTTATTTTAAAAAACTCTGAGAAAAATGTTTCCAGCAATTTTCATTCAATGTGAATGACAAGAGTATTACATCTATAAACATTGAAATATCTATTTAATTTCTTCCTGAGGAAGTTTCACATTTTTAAGCAATGAAAAAGGATAATCTGTACAAGATAGTCTGCAAATTATTCAAACTCATTCCTTCTGCACAAGTAGAACTGGGAAAATGTCACAGTATTCTCAGGAATTTTAGCTCAAATAATTAGGTGATTTCAGATCAAGCTCTGTGTTTACACCCCCAAATGGTCAATATCTGCTCAGAATCACACATGGTTTTCTCATGGCCCTGATGTCCGCAGAAAGCAAATTTCACAACCAGGTTTATGAAAATGAGGATGAAACTCACAGAATCAAGCAGTTGGTGAAGAAATCGCTTGTGCAGTTACCTACCAGGGGAACAGAGACCGTGGCTGTGTTACCAGCCACAATGAAACATCTGACTTGGACAAGCAAACAGAATTGTTGTAACAAATCTGTTTTTTTAAGAGTATTAATACTGATAGCGTACTTCTGGAAATCAAACACTGACTGCAGGTAAGCTGTGAACAGAAGACGTTACACTTGGTCAGGTAACTCGTGTAGTGTGTGACTTGATTACTCAGCTGTACTCGTGTGCATCCCCTGACTGCACCCAGCTGCTGTCTGCATGGCTGTGCTCAGCCTCCTCCTCCTGCACCAAGTGGGCTGCATGTTAAAAGTGCTTTTTAGAGGCTCCTGTTAAATATAAGAACACATTTCAATAGAACAGTTCTGGAATAAAGCCCCCCAGGCTTCACACCATCCCTTTACAAACAACTAATAATCCACCCAAGGCCAAGGCTGTGCATGTGGAGGATTTATTGTCCCGTTGCCTCATGGTGACCAGAAATGGGCTGTAAAATTCCCCAGGGGACAATGTGACCAATGTCACCGCTCTGTCCTTGACTGCCCACTCACCCTCAATCTGTCAGGGCCTTGCTTTCCCAGGGCAAGAAGACAGAGAGGGAATTCTTTAAAACAAAGAATGAACTAGGAATGTGGCTGAAGGCCATTCCTCCTGCATGTAGGAGGCACTCAATCTGTGTTCTCACCCTGAAAACATCAGGCACTTGAGAGTGCCTACGGTTTTTCCTATTTTCCTTTATTTTATAACGCTGCTTCACTGAAGAACATGGAATAACTGAGGCAGCAATGCACAACAGGAGCTTTGCGCAATTCCTGCATTTTAAAAATATTTGTGTGATGTTACATCAGGTTGTATCAAGAGTGAAATCAATCATGACAGGATGAAAACCCCAGGTATTTTCTCCAGTTATTCAATTTAGCTGTTACAAATCTGTATGGATGCTTGCAGGATGCACGAGCTGTCCATAGCATGCAGAGTATTTGCTTTTACAGATGTTCAGAATCCAGAGTGTTTCTTTTATAAAATTAGAAGTACTTTAAGGCAAGTCAGCTTTGAGACAAATCTGTATGACTGAATATTTAAAGTGAAATGAAATTCTCATTCTATAAATAATAGAAATGTTCATCTTAAAAAATGGCTACTCTAGTAGGTCCTCATTCTTAATCATGCATATTCCCTCAGCAAAAATGTGCTGCGTAAAGAATATTATTATATACAGCAAATCGGTCTAGATTTTTTTCTTTACAGGCCTATCAAAACCACGTATTACATAGACAAAATCAATAAATAATAAAGATTACCAGTTAGAGGTACAGTAAGGATCTCAACATCTGCTTTCTATTTAGGGAGTAACAGACTGGTTTCCATTCCATTACCTTGCAAGTTAAATTGCATGATTACATAAATGTCGTAAAACAGCACTGAGACAAAGGAAGTTTCCACCATCAGATGCATGTTTCTAAGTATCCACCCTGAAACAAATGATGAAAACATTACAGAGCTCCTGTATAAAGCCTTGCATTCAGTACGGTCAGTTTTGTTTTCATTAACCCTTCATGCCTTTAGAAACACTCAGAGCCAAAGTTCAGTGAGGAGCATTAAGGCCACACTTAGCTGAAGTTTCCAATGACCTCCCTCAACTTCTAAGCACAATTATTAGACTTTATCTTGCATCTAAACTGATGCATTGAGAGAAGTATTGTTGGGAACTATCACAGAAATATCTGCCTGCAAGGACAGATATTTGTGTTTTCCCATGATTTGAGCGAAATTTTCTACCATAACTGCACAATATTGTGTTTATTTTTGTCCCCTCTAAAGCTTATTCCTAATATTTAATACCAAACATGTTTAATGTATCTGGAAACAGAACGGGTATTTTCACCTGGAAATCTGGTAATTTCTGCAGCTGACGTCATCTGAAGGTTGCAGAAAGATGCTTCAATTTTGATGAGGTTGAGGGGGAAGAAGCACAGGTTAAAGGCAAATAAATTAAGGAGAAAATAGTGGTGCAAATTAAGGCAATAAAAGTAAGGATCTGTTTCTTTTTAGGAGTTTTTCATGCATTTCAGTGGAGTCACTCCTGCCTCAGAGCAATGTAAGCCCAGAGTTCAGTGTTCAGATCTGGCTGCTCACCGAACCAGGAGTGAAAGCCTCTTGCACTGCTTGAGTTTGGGTCACAATTGTTTAAGTCTAATACTGCAACTTGTGTGCTTCACACATCCAGTCAAATTTCTGCTCAGATAACTCACATCTCAGTCAGTACAAACTCAGACACATAAACTACAGACAAAGGCCCTTCCCACACCATAAGGGTTTGTTGTTACTGGATACAATCACAGGTTCTGTTTGGCTTGTTGGTGGTTTTCTTCCTACACCTGTGGATGGCAGATGTTGCTGGGTGCCTTGTTGCCATGCACAGCTAAAGGATACGTGATTAACTGTACTGCTCCCCTGTGTTTGCACAGCTCTGGCCATTAGCAAGCTGATTCCAAAGGCAGAAGTACTCTGCACATTTTGTGCTACATTAAGTTATCTTATCCTATGCAACACAATAATCAAATCCTAAGCAAAACTGCCAGTGGTCCAACAACAAAGGGCTACAAAACCTATGTGAGACACAATACTTTAAAACTGACAAATAAAAATGTGAATATTTACCGTGAAATTGGACAGGTCATGTATCTCTGATGCTTATACCAGTTGTAAATAACTTCCACATATGTGCACACTAGTCCACAAGTCCACAGGCCCAGAAATGTTTATGAGAAAGATTTGGCCCACCAGAGTTCTAAAGGAACACATGTATTTTTACACTCCACATGCCAGCATATGGAAATAATTTCTATCCTTTACACTTTTTTGAAGAGGTATATCTTACAAGACCTTCTGGTAGCTGCTGGAAAGTTCAGGTATGATAACTGAAGTGTGGAAGGCGATTTCAAAAAGCTCTTTTCCAATGCTATCTCACTTTCTGTAGCTCCTGTCTCAGCCACGATGGCAGGGGTTGTCCCAGTTTGTGGAGGAGTTTTGACAGTTCCACGTTGTGATCTCTGTAGTAGCTCGACAGAAAGGCCCTGCACTGATGGACACAAAATGAGAGGTTTTTATTGAATAAAAGGCTCTACTGCAGTTGCTGTGAATTTGAGGTTTCAAAGTTGGTTTGGCCTGTGTGAAAACTTAACTTCCTTTGCATTTTATATTGTTTTATGCTATCTACTGCATGCAAGAAACTGAACTCTGAAAGGTAATTTCAAGGGAAACAAAGGATGTCCAAAATGAACACCAAAGTCAAAGCAAAATTTGATTCTACTCTTAGTCTTGTACATTTAGAATCACACTGAAGGTGATGGAGATACTTTTATTGCAGTGTGATTGAAACAACAGCTTCTAAAATATCTTTATATAGACTTGTATCAGTTAGCAACCCCCATTTTCAGAGGTAGAGTTGAAAAAGACAAGAGTTTGCACAAACGCAGTCCTGTCTCTGACCAAAATCCTTCTCACCCAATGGTTTTGTATTGGCATGACACTACTGATGTGAAGTTATTTCCAATTTAAGAACTGTGAGAAAAAGTCCAAGCTTACCTGGTACATTAATTCTTACTGCTGTTCAAACTGTTAGTTTTTTATTTGCATTTTAGGCAGGCTAAATTAAATGGCAATGCAAGACAGAATCAAATGAAAGTTCCAGATAGAATAGGAGACTGAACTGCCCTTGAGTACAGGCTGCAGCATTTGATACAATTGAAATGTCCCCATTTAGAGCATTTGTCTGGGGAAGATATTTATAAAATTCATAGAAACAGAAACTAACCTCTCTTGAAACTGGATTATTGGAGTGCCTGCATTACTTGTCACGGTCTAACTAGTCTCAAAGACAAGGGACCACACAAATACACCTATCTGATCATGACTGAGAAGAAACCTGCGCTGTGGATCTTCTGCTGTCTAAGTCCATAAGGTAACGGGGACAGGACTTCAGGAGCAGCACGTTTAGTTTTCTAAGGGGCTCCAAGTTTTAGAATTTGGGGGGGTGGAGGGGGGGTGTTGCTGTTGTTTTTTAATGATTTAATCTTCACATTTGAAATAAAGAACTGAACATCTAAGGAACCCATAGCCACCTTAAACATTTCCTTTGTGGGGAAAAGTAGCCAAATAATTAACACCTACTAAATTTTGTCTTGTCTCCCTTCTCATGATTTTACTTGTGTCATGTCCCGTATGTGCCAAGTGAATCCCTGTGCAATGCCAGTGAACATCATGGTTTACCTCAGAATCCATAGGAGGGTATTTTCTGCCTTTGCTCTTTCCAAGACACTTGGTTTTTCCTTCTTCCAAGAGCTGACACCAGAATCCTTTATGTGAATCAAACCTGAAACAAACGCGGTGTAAAATTTGTGTGTAACCAAGCCTAGGAGTCAGAATCCAAAGGAGTGGATGTTACTTTCCTGACTGATGTAACTGAATCTGTTTTTCAGCTAATACCAAAAATAAAGAGAAAGTAGTTCTATTTGCTTTCTGTTTCTGCACAGCAGCATTCCATGTTTCACTTATGGAAGTAAAATTTGTTTGGATCTATTCAAAATTCATATGCAATTCTCACAAAGCAGCACTTTGTCTGTCAGAGCTCTACTTCTGTAACAGCCAGGTGGCTCAGTGAACAATTCATGGAAAATTTAACCCTGGACTGTGATCTGCACAATTCACCCTACTGACAGCTCACAGAACTGTGAAGGGCTTTATTGTGCAGTGAGCTAACTTATAGAATAGCTGGTATTTTAGGAAGGTAAGAACATGTGAACATGATGAACTAATTAACTTACGTTAGGGCTTCAGAGTAATTATAATGAGGAGAGACTCCCAGAAACTTCTGTACTTCATCCATTACAGTAGATGGGTCAGTTCTCAGCTGCTGTCCATCAATAATTAGCAACTACAACAGAGAAAATAAATGGAGGTTGAATTTGAAATTCATTATTTCAGGCTTGCAACTGAAACTTCCACCTCTGTCAAACTCCATCATATGGAGAGTACTGCCCCAGGAAACAATCATGGGCCTGCCCAGTCTTAATTATCATCATCATTAATGACCTGGAAGCAGGGTAAATAGAGTCTTAATTAAATCTGAAATTATATTGCATTGCAAGCTCTTGTGACAACAGAGAAATAGCAGTGAAGGATCTAGAAAGATAAGAAATACTGTCAGGAAATTGAGATACTGGCCCAGCAAGAAAAAATTATAATAATGGCTACTACTTTTCCAGATAAAACATAAGGCCATCGGGGCTGATTCTTCACTATCACTGTGGGACACAAAATCTGGCCAAAATCTGCATGACAATGCATATTATTCAATATTCATGGGTTACTTGTGGAGAAAAGCTAATGAAAACATAATGAGGAGAAATTTCATACGAGAGTCAGGATATTACAGCATTGTGTGTCTCATGAAGGGAGATACAAGGCTGGCTGAAAAGAGAGTGTGTGGACAGTAACAGCAGCTAGGTGCCTCAGCTTCCTTGGCACACTCCAGGAAAACAGGAGCTGCAGACTCCAGCCAACTTGTCTCAGCTACAAGAGTCCTGGATAAACAGAAGGTTGGGATTGCAGCCAACCTCCCTCTAACTGTTGGGTGGGGAGCAGTGGCAGACACGGTGCCAAAGTCACAAAATTCCATTCCAGAAATAAATCTCCCAAGGAGATACCGATCATGTGATATTGTCTGCCTGGTCTGCTGTTATCACATGATGTTCAGAGCTTTGGATGTGCATCTTTTGAGGCTTGACCTTACACGGGGCCAGAGGGAGGGTAGCGATTTGTAGGATATCCCCAAGATAAGCAGTCAGTAGGCAAGACTTTTATGAAGGTAAACCTCCAGGAAGTATATGCACTTTTATATATATCTATAGGATGAGGGTGTCAAGAGTCTTACTCACCTGGTAAGGCGGGAAGTAAGTGAGCCATCTTTCAATGTGGGTAGCATACCATCCAGGTGCCAGGCATCTCTTCTGGAGAGCTCTGAGCTCAGAGGGGGCTCGAGGGCCAGCTGTGATCACCTGATAGAAGCTGAATTTCAGGGCTGCGGGGTCTTCGTGGAATCGCTGATGCTGTAAAAGAAGTGACATTGCTGGAACTTTACAGACCACAAAAGCTAGGGAAACAAGGCAAAACTTACTCTCTTACTGACAAAAATTTCTTAGCCTATCCTGTGTTTTGAGCATGAACTAGATAACTGTGTCTGTATACTAATTTCTGTACGTGCTGATTACATAAATTCATTAAGTAATCATTTTTACATGCTTGCCTTATAGATAACTTGAAAAAGTAGTTACTGGTATTTTAACTCTTAAAATATGACAGATATCTCAGCCCATGGGTGATCACAGATGGCCACTGACTACAGGGATATATCCTGAGAGGATAACAGAGGATTCAGGGTGGAAACCATGGGTGATGGCCCATGTTGTCCCAGGTGCATACCTGGTACCAGGAATACGCGCGGTCGGACGGGTCGATGAGGATGGTGATGATCTTGGCCTTGGGGATGAGGGAAGCAGCTCTCTTGGGAGCTTCCTCAGAGTGGAAATAGTTGGCACTTTTCTCAAAGAGGAAGTCAGTGGTGACATTAGAAGGAGTGGGGAAGAAATCCATGTACCTGGGAAAGCAACATCATCCTCAGAACTACTTAAAAATCATATAAAGGCTGATAAATCTGTTAAGCATACTTTATTCTAGAATGCTCAACTAAAATAAAAGCCTGATTGCAAAAAAAAACCAAAAAAAAACCAAACTAAAGTTTACATTGTATCTCTGACCATATTTTACTTGGTTCTAGCTTGCATCTCACTACATGTAACTAGATATTGCAGCTAGTTTCTTTTTAATGGGATAAAAATGTTTCAGTATTTATGTATTTTAACATTCGCAAGTTCTCACTTTTCAGTCAGAACAAACTGCTGAAGGCTAAAGTAGAAATTGAGTTTTCCAAATCTGGCCTTTTGCTGACACCAAGTCAAGTGCAATACTGTAAGAAAAAGCTACTTAGTATCAGAATTGCTTTCACTGAGAAGAGTAAGAGGCTGTTTATATGAGGAAGATGCACTGGAACAATCCCCCACAGCTTCATCAGGTAAAAGGTTTCTGAGCAGTGACAGAACTCACTTGTTTTTCTGTGAGTCATATTTTTAGGGAAAATTGGGTTGTAGTTGTTTTAGCGGTTTTTGTGAACTTTCCTCATCCATTATGAAGCTATAGTTTAA
This sequence comes from Cettia cetti, assembly GCA_013401135.1. Classification (NCBI taxonomy): domain Eukaryota; kingdom Metazoa; phylum Chordata; class Aves; order Passeriformes; family Sylviidae; genus Cettia; species Cettia cetti. Next base: position 120,251 of record VZUI01017594.1, read on the forward strand.
TTCCTGCAATTGTTTTGTCATGTAAGGACTTCTCTGTCCCTGGCCCTCAGAACACTTCTTGTTATTGCTGAGGAAACAATAAAAAGGAAATTTTGGCCCTCCTGACTTTTCAGTTAACCTGTATTGAGAAAATAAATGTTATTTAAACAACCTCTTCTGAAGACCATGCTTAAGGACTGAGATTTCCTCCAGTGCTTAGACTTTGCTCTGTTCATACAATAGAAGTGAGCTACTTCCAATACAAATGATATGCACTCTCTGGCTTTGAAATTGTAACCACTAAAGTCAATGGACTTTTACTTCCCAGAAGTATTAGGGCTGATCTGATGAAGCTGTACTCATTTTCACTGAGAAAATTACTAGAAGCTAATGACTTGGCCTGACTGTGTGGGCTCAGAATGCTTTACCAGGGAAGGAGAAGGCCAGCTTTGTGAGAGGCAACAGGCACTAGGGGCAAATCTGCTCTAGATCATGTGTTGAGTTATTATGCTGCTGTACTGAAGTCCTGGAAGTAAAATGATAAATACAAGGCAATGAGGACTAGAAGCCTTTAACATCAGACATGGAACTTTGGACCAAAAAAAAATGAATTGATTCTTAGGGTAACACAGAAAATTTGAAACAAGTAGAGGTTGATGTGCCATCAGTGAAAAATGGAAAGAAATTGGACAAGGTGTGATATCAAGAGGTTTCAAAGTTTAGGATCAGCATCTCTGCTGGACACACTGCAAAAGTCTTGCTCAGTCCCTCATTCATGAGACAATTATTAAATTCAGTAAGGGTAAAGCTGAGAAGGCTTTAGAGAAACTTGTCCAAGAAACCTGTAACAAAGCCTACATAAAGAAATGCAGGACTGGTCTGTTAAGATTTCTCCATTTCAACAACAGCAAGACCAGTTCTCATCTTACTACTCAGCCACGTCTATTGGAAGCCTACAATTTACATCTATGCTGCCTTCAAAACAACAATACTGAGGTTCTGAGGGTAAAGGAACCCTCTTCTGCTCCTGTAGTTGGGCCTGCTCTAAATCCAAGCTTGGACAAAGACTAAGAGACTGCTCAGGCATAAAGCCCTATCTCCACAACCGTAAACCAAATTGAACTGATTGATATTTGTGATTCTTGCAGGAAGCCCAGCCAATTAGTCCATTGACTAATGAGGAGAGCCCTTGTATCTAATTTCAAAGTGGCAAGCTCATTACAAGCCGGCATTGAAATTCACTGTCAGACTAGGTGGTCTGAGAGATCTGTCAGACAGACAGAATGCAAATCTAAGAATTAGGCAACTACACCAACAGGGAGTTCTGAGGATCTGACACTTAACTGTGGGAACCTGGCAGGGGTGGTGGGGCACAGAGTGGGTGCTGTGGTGAGAACCTGTCAAAGGGACGGGCCTGCTTTAGACAGGCTGACCACTGTGAGCTTTACGCACCTGTGCCACGTTAAAATGAAGGTAATCTGATGTGTGTGGCAGTCAAATGGTACCTGCACCTTAGGGAAGTGGATGAGGCAAGAGGAATGAGAGAAGCAGCACAGTAGTTTTCCAGGAACATGAAAACACTGGGTTTGTGGAAGAACAGGCTCTCTGTACTTTGGCTCCATCAGCGTGGAGCTGCTGTGCCTCCCTGCATGTCCTCCTCACTGACTGCAGATGCCTGAGCAGCCATTTCTTTCCCACTGCCACTCATGAATCCAAAACCTCTGCAGTGGCACGAGTGGCTGACTCACCACCCTTCCTGGTGACAGTGTGCCATGGGCATTCCAGCTCTGGGGAAACCAGTGCTGTACAAACAGATTGGATCTGATGTGTCTGCACTGGGACCACAGAACAGCATTCACCCCACTCATTTTATGGATGAATACAAAGTCAAAGGCAATAAAAGTATTCTCCTTTAAACTGGGGACAAAATAAAGAAACAAGACAAGAAATCAATAATCCTTTGCTGGTGCTCCCCAGCCACTACGGCATGTCACCAGCTTTCATGCCACAGTGCTTTAGAGTGCAGCACTTTGGGAAAGTAGAGGAATTAGGAGTGACCTTCAGGTGCAGCTGTACCTGCCGACTCCCAGGGAACTGCAGTGAACATGGCAGCAGGGACACGGGCTCTGTCTCAGCACCACTTACTGACCACATTCCCCTAATTACCTGATCCTTAAAGAACATTTTGAGAGGCTTTCCCTGCCCCCATTTTTTATTATTTACATTATTACTACTGCTATATCCTCTTTAAAGGAAGAAATGCCTCTTCCTGATAGTATCTTTCCATTTCTCTTAAGAAATAAGATTTCCAGCAAGAACATAACTTTTGTGTCCATATATCCAACAACATTACTGTCACACTTTCAAAGGCATGTGTAACGAGAAATACACATTTGGTTACTGTTCTGCACATATTCATATCTGGATGTTCAAAAGAAAGCCTCACAAAAGTTCGTGCATTTAAGATATTCTGTAGTAAGATCCTTATTCACTTGCATTCGTTTCTCATTTCAGAAGGACACTGAAGGTTATTTCTTATTTCACTTTATATATGCACAGTTACCATTACCAACAGTAATGTCATTTTTCTATTGTTCACAACATATAAACTTTTATATTTATACTAATAACCCATCTTACCAATCAATCCCCCTGTGGTAGTTATTTCTATTAAAGAACTGTACCTCCTCAAAGGTTTTTGGGCTGGGGGAGTTACTAATGATGGAAGGATGCATGATCAGGAACAAATACAAGGCTGTAGTACCTGCAAATAGGATAAAAGTCCAAGATTTAAAATAAAACTACACACACACAGACACACATTTTTGGGGGGATCATAGTTGTAGATGGAGCTAAATCAGCTTTATTCCATTTCACTTCACTGAGGGGAAGTTGATTTCTGTCACCTAAGATCCTGTGCTTTCTGAGCTTTTAGAATCAGGACATTTAAAGAACTGTAAGTAGTTAATAGAGACACTGCAATGCCAGTGTTGAAATCTGTTTTTTCTACTTTAAACAGCTGTGTTTAAAAAAATAAAGATTTATGTATGTGAGACTGTCACAAAAATAATTTAAAAATCTTGCATTCAGTAGCTATTGGGGTTTGGTGAAGATGAAAAGAAGCTTACATGCAATTTTCTGATTACAGAGAAGAAAAATAACCATTGAGTCAATTTATAAACTACTTCAATCTTGTAATGAAAACTGTCCATTAGGAACTTCTTGACTTGAAAAAAAAAGTCAAAAAATAACAAGATTCTATAAACAAGACACATGCAAGACAAGAACCTGCAATTCAGAATCCAACCCATTTGAAAGATGTCTCTGTCCTGTCCTTTCCTTCTTCCACTTTGACAAAAGCTTGTGTATCTTACTCACCTCTTTATCAAAGTTTACTTATTTTGACATAAAATCCCCCAAAAAATGACACACACCCAAACCCTGCATTTTCAATGTGTACTGACTGCTGTTGCAACTCACATTATTAAGCTATATTTGTATGGTATACAAATGAAGACAAAAAAATGCTGTTGGATGATCAAGATCTCTACACAGCAGCCTGAGTAAACAGTGCTTAATTGGTTTACTTATTTGAACTTGCACACAGCCTGTGCTGTTAAAAAAAAAAGAAAATCTCACCAGTTTTCTGGGGTCCTACAACCAAGAATTTTGGTAACCTATCACAGGTTTTTTCCTTAGACCAGATATCTCTGTGCCGTTTGTCATCACAGGGGTTCTAAAACAGAGAAGAAAACTCAGAATTTCGTTGGCAATCACGTTTGAAAAGGTTCTTAAATTACCCTTATATATAAATTACCTATTTTTTTCCCATGTACAAATATATCAGAAAATATTATTTTTCCTTATGACTGAAAATCAGTGCATGCCAGAACTATTCAGAATGATATTTCCAATGTAACCAGGTCAGAACCTGACTCTTTTAAGCATCTGGAATATTTTTTTAAGGAGAAGGATGTTGAAAAAATATATCCTACACGCACATAGTTGCCCCATACCTGTAACAGCTGCCACACTATATGTGCTGCATTTTAAAACTAAAAGTTTATTATGATTTAAGGCTTCCTACTTACAAATACATATTCTGATCTTCCAATTCAAATCAGTACCTAATATTAATCTTTAATCTTTGCTGCTTCACAACTGAATCAGTTTAAATTTGTTCTGGAAATGCTACTCACAAACAGTTTTTAACACTGTTGTTTGGCAATACTGCATCGAGATGAAGAGAATTATCTCCACATACCCCTTTGAGGCTTAAGAATATACACCTGTATTCAAAAATCACATCAATTATTGACAAAATACATCACATACAGTATGCCTTAGTCACTGTAACTTTAAAAAGTCTTTTCTAAGTGACTATAATTTTTCAAGTTATTTGGCTACAGGCTAATTTCCATTTTTAAAATGATTCTCTCTTAGTACTATGCAAAATCCTTGACATTTCCCCCTCTAGTTCAATGTTTTATTCAAAACCAGCATGAATTTCAAGATGCCTATTTAAGTACAAATTTGCAATCTCTGACCCTAACTTGGCAATTGAATATCCAAACATTTTAGTAAGCAACTTTAAATATGCTTGATTTAGTAAACTTTGCTCCTTAGGGTATTTCTACCAAGCCACCCTAATCAGATTTTGTATTCAGGACTCAGTATCTACAGCTTCTTGGCAAACTTCTTCATTGGGCAGCTCCCAGCCTACTGTGAATAACTTGAGACATCTCATCTACTTCCACTTGGCTGATTAGGGTGTCCATGGTCTTAATGCTCTTTTCTCTTCTTGGATGCCTTCTTCCCCTTCCACACTTGGAGAAAAACTAATTTCTTTAATTACTAGAAGGTGCATATAAATCTGCCTGCCAAATGCTTCATTCCTGTCAGTTCCAAAAGGAGAAGAAAAATAATACAACATGTGCTTGCCTGCCTTTCCCCACATTTTTAAAGGCAAGTAAAGTCACAAATCAAATGAATTAAAGATAATTTTAATTACACATCTTAATGCATAATAATTTCACAGCCTTTTACAAGTGACAGGGAACACAATCACATCCTGAGGCTTCAGTAGGCTGTTTTATGGAATCAGCTTAAAAATATAACTGCTTTTCTCTACAAGAAACTGAAACAAGGATTAATTAAAAAAAACACAACAACAACAACAAGAAAAACAACAACAAAACAACAACAAAAAACCACCGAGACAATTTTTTTCTGATCTCTTGCTCAGCCTTCACCTGCCAGAGAGGGTCCTTCTGCTCAGGGAATAGCTCAAAATACTTGTGAGCCAGCTGGACTGGGGGAAGAGTTTGCAGCCTCAGGTTTGTCCAGGTATGAACGAAGTTGGCCAGATTGACAAAGGTGTACAAGCCCAGGCGGTCGTTCCCGTAATTCGACAAGTGTGTCATGAAGATGCTGATCTGTGGGAGACAGAATGAAGAGCTGACCTCCAGTCCTTGCGTCACTAGATGGCAGTGCAGCCCCGGGTAATGTAAGTCTCATCTGCATTTTGCTCTTGGAGCAGCATGCCTTGGATCACATTCACACAGCCCCTCATTGATTTACAGCCGTCTGCTCAGTCATCTCAACACAATCAGTGAGGAAAAAACGCTGGAACAGGTCCCAAGAGCTCTGTGAGCTGCAGGAAGTGCAGTGCTACCCTGGGGTTGGGCAACACCGACAGCACCTTTATGTGCGTTTACTGCGTAGGATACAGCAAAAGCAATGCCCACCGCTTCACTTTAACAGGAATACAAATGCAATGTTAAAAACACAATTTCTGTTTTCATGGAAGAGTTAAGAAGCCACAGACCAGGGAAGCAGCTGAGCTCTATTGCTGTGACTTTAATCTCATGGCTGCAGGTCTAAGTTGCAAAAAGTAGTTCATCTCTTCTACAAAGACATTCTGCAACACTGGCGTGACACGCAAACCAGACAAAAAAAATATCTGAAACCTGAGTACTTTCAAATAACTGTGCATAAAATATTCCCAAACGAAAAGCACTAGAAGTTTTAAGGCTGCTGGTATTTTTACTCTCCCAGTATCTTACTATGAAGGTGATACCCAGATACACCCTCCCGCTGCAGCCCTGGCTCCAACTGCACTTTTGCATTCCCACTGGAAGCAATGCTTCCTGAAGGGTTCTCACAGGAAGGGCATTTTTGGATACACCTAAGCTGAGCTGGTGAGCACGGCAGGAATACACAGACTGCAAGGATGAGCTCTCAGGGACTGAGGAAGGGTTGCAGACAGAACCCTCTGTTTTCTAACGTGATCCCTTTCCAAGGCGATTTTTCACTGATGCAACAGTCTGCTCCTACACGGAAATCTGCGAACCCTCGCCTACCCACCAGCGATTTCTTTCTTGAAGTTCTTTTTAAAGTAGAACTCCCCCCAAACAACTCTCCAGACTAATTTCCATTAAAAAATTAGAAACATAACTCTTTTTATAAACTAATCTGCTAATGCCATGAATGAGCAGTATCTATTTAAAGTAAGACCTGATGTAAGCCACTTTAAAAAAAGAAAAGCTTATCACAGTCATAATTCTGAAATTAGTGCAGGAACTGAAGTCAGTCTAGTAAGCTTAAAGAAAGAAAAAGAAAAAAATGAAAAGCTGGTATTTGCAGTAAAATCAGAAGATACACACTGCTAAATCACTAGGAGATGATCCTTCTTTGTGGGTAGAACTGAGATTGAAAACCCTTCCCTTTAGGCACCAAAATGTATAACCTTTTCAGGTTTCCTTTTTTATTTCAGTTCTCAAAGCAGGAACAGAGCAGTCACAGGACTACCTTGTCCTCACTAAAGTCACAATCAGCAGGTTTCCATAAAAAAAGGTTAACTTGCTTTCCTTACAGCCCCTTTCTTTCCTACACGTGGGCTGACCTCTGACATTTTTAATGTCAATTCACCTCCTGGCAAATCCTCACCTGCCAACAGCTACTGCACTGCCATAAAAGAAAAAGCAAGAGAAGTTGAAAAGATTGCTAGTTCAGGAAAAATATAATTATTCTTTCCCCAAAGAGAATATCACTGTAATTTTAAGAATGTCAGTATAAGCTGAGAAATTGACTGGACATACCATCATAAATAATTTCCAAGATTATAAAACTGTGTCAGTGAAGGGGAAAAATTACCAGAGACCTAAGCTCCCATTTTAGTTATATTTTTTAAGTCAAATACTTCATGGTTAATTATTTACAATACAAAGATGATCAAATGCTGGTTGAAAACTTAAACGGCTGAGTCTTGTAAAGAAATCCATACTTAGCCAACCAGATACCTGGCCTAATAAATGACTTTACATTGTAGAAAAAGGCTCTTCTAGATGGCATCACAATTATCACAGATTAGCTGAGAGGGATGGTGGATCACTCCCCACTTCCCTCTGCAGAAGGATGGGAATACACATCAATCCTCTTCCATTGGCAGGTGGTGCCATTTCACACCAGGACAAAACATAATGGTGATTTTTTTCCCCTTCCATACTTGATTTATGATGCTTTGATTTGCTCTATCCTACCATGTCCTGAGTCATGCAAACAAGTTCTAACTAATGAGAATCATTATTCTTTCTCTGCAACTAATAGCATGCTATGCTTCGGAAGATTTACTCTCTTGGAACCACCAATCAAGAAGCTCAAAAAGGAATCCTTTGTGGCCACATCCCAAGGGTAGACCTAGTAAACTATTTGTTCAATAATCTTCCACTCTGGGAAATGCTGTAAAATACAAACAGACCTTTGTATATTGCTTTATTCCGCCTTTAATAGGGAAGCAGTTGTGAATGGATTTATATTTACGCTAACAAGCATTTTAACCTCCCTTTCAGATAAAAAGAGCTTATTTGATTTTATTATTTCTAGCACTCTTCTCAATTTCTTGCAGGCATCTCAGCATTTTCTTTATTTCAGTGCAAAAGGATCATCCTTTTTTAGCTTTTCCTCATAAACAAACCACCATCTTGGTTGCACTTCAATGCACACTCTCCACAGGACTTAATATCCTTCACGAGGGAACTGAAATGGAATGCAGACAAATTTTAAAATTATGGTTTGGGACTAAAACTGGCCTCTGGGCAGCAGCTCCTTTCCTGCTCTCACACATTTTCAGATTAGAGCTGCAAAGGTGCTCTCCTGTGCTCTGCCTTCTCCTTCCAGCTTCTGCTCAGCATTTTTTCCTTCCCCAGAGTGAAAGGACAGAGGTCTAAGTCACATCTGCTCTCCTTCCCCAGTCCTGATTTTATTTGGGATTCCGACTGGTACTGCAGAAATGTAGGGAAAGGAGAAGAAGCTCTCACAAGGGATAGCTTTTATCTTTTTGACTGCTCCTTCTATGCTGCATATTTCCTTACTATGACATTTCCCAATTAGAGGCAATAGCTTCTAGGTCAACAAACTGGAGCTGAGATGGGAAGGAGCTGCTGCTATTAAATCATGTCACAGGAAAAGAGGAACCAGCACGATCTAATTTATGTATCAAGAACAGAGAGATGCTTGACACAGAATGAAACAAAGTAACAAGTTACCCAACTTCTAGCCATGGATAGTAAGTGGCTGGGTATTTCAAAAAATACTGATCGCTACAAAATCAAGATTATTAGGATGCTGCACCTATTGAAATTATACAACAAGGACACTACTCAAACTAAGCTTCTGGAGTCTTGGTAATAGCTACTGTTTCCTGACAAAATAGAGGTGCCTGCCTCCCAATGGAATGATACTACCATTCCCAAGAGTGACTAGCCCTTCCTAGGGCTCCTGGCTTCTTGCCCTGGAGTCAGGGGGTCTCTCTCAAGCTGCCAGGTTCAGACTCCAGAGCAAAGAGAAAACTCTTTTTTCAGACATCAACTGCAGCAGCAAGGGAAGGGGAGGGAAGTCTGAGACTTGCAGGACACCGATGGTCTTGAAGAGTTTAATTATTTTGGCATTTCAAATCTAGAACTAGGAGAGTTGATATAAGAAAAAACAGGTAATAAACACTTACAACACACTGGGCACTTATTTTTTTACCATATATAGATCTGTTGCAGGCAAATTCCAACTTGAATAAATTCCTACTAATAAACCAGTCATCAAGGTACTTTAGTCACAGGCACTATGTCACCCTCCCATCTGTGCAATAACATTACAAGGCAGCATTGAGGCCTCCCAACTCAATGAAGTTATGCACAACCCTTCAAAATGAAGTTAAATTATGATTGACAATTAATTCTGTGGTCTCAGCTAGACACTAGCAGCAGATGTGTTACCAATTTGGAATATTGCTGGTATTTTAGCTACTGAGCACATGTTTACAGGCCACGAGAGTACATCCAACTCTCAGAACACCTATATTCCAATTAATTTGGCATTGTGCAGACACTGTTTGCAGTTCTGCTGTTGTTTCCAAGTTACTCCAAACAGTTTTGTTTCAGGTATTCAGAGACTCAGAAACAGCAGGTTTTGCTCCATTAGACTACCAAAGTGATGGAATAACAAATCAGAGCAGAGTCTATATTGAATATGTATTTTTAATAGCTGAAATACTCCTTTCAGACCTGGATGTTTGCAGAAAAGCTGTGTACAATTCCACCACAGAGATTCCAGCTTGCAAGTCCCTTTTTAGCGCCCTGAGGTTGCCCTGCTGCTTTCACAGCTGCCACGGACCTGTCCACTCGCAGACTGCCAACGAGTGAAATTCCATTTATATAGTGGTGCCTCCACCATAAATATGATGGCGGCAGGGAAGAGTTATGAGCTCAAACAAAATCGTATATTTGATGTAGTTCTGAACTGTTGATCTGACAGTCAGGAACCCCAAGCTTATTTTCTGCTGCTGCTCATTCCCCTTGTGACTCAGCAGTGGTAGTACTCTTCAAAAGACTTGCTTCACTCTAAACCACTGGCACAAAGCTTTCCATTATGAATTTTAAGGATTGTAGAAGAGTAAAATTTTCTCAATGCCACAATTTCAATGCATTTCCTGCCTGCTGTTAGAAGGAATCAACTCTCAAGAGACAGCTATTCCTGTCTGTTCCACAGCCTCTCCACAATGCCTGTTCGCTTAGGAATTTCTTTTGGGTTTTTTTTTCCTATTCCACCCACAAAATACCAAACTCTGTCTGGCTTTTATGGGTGGGTTTTGAAGAACAGCTAGGAAGGCAAAGAATACTTGTGTCCTGTAGTCAGTCAAAACGCTCGGCCAAACTGATTTCTCCCCCCAGCCCCAATTGATGGCAATTACTGCAGGAGCTACGGGCATGAGAGGACAGGGAGGAGATGAAACTGATGCTTTTTTCACCCATGAAGTGGGGCATGCCTGTCAAACAGAACCATCTCTCCTGCTTCTCACACTCAGTAGAGTTAAATATGAGGTTGTGCCAAGCAAGAGGGACAGAAAGGGAAGGTCTGAGTTTGAATGTCTTTGATTTTGATTTTCTTCTGTAGTGCCAGTTCAGGGTCATATTAAGATACAGCAGGTTCTGCTGATGCTCATACAAATCCTCTCATTTTCAGTGCTAAAGGAGATAATTTCTCCCTTGCTGCAAGTCAATTAGCTTAATAACAGCTCTACTCACTGCATCTGGGGAGAGGTAAAAATTAGAAGAAAATAATACTTAGAACTGAATGCACACAAAGATTACAATTATTTTAAGATCAGTCAAAGCGCCTAAAGTATTAACAGCCTTTCCTCTTCATCAGCACTGCTGTACCCATGTCAAGAGCACACAGCTGGCTACACATTAGTTTTATTGTTGGGCTGTCAACCATTTGAAGGCTTTCACCAAATTCCTCTCCACAGGGCATTTTCCCTTTTTCTTTCCATCTGCAGACTCACAGTACTTTGCAAGGAAGTGCATGTAATGCAATTACTGTATTCTATTTGTTTTCCTTAAGGGCAAAAAAGGTATAGAAAAACTTCATCAACTGTTGGTTACCCTCAAACATTCATCTCACAGGATAGAAAAGCTTCAGATCTGTATCTCCTACAGTTCAAAGGATCTGAGAAGCAATGATGCAGTTATGGCAGTGTTTATACTGACCTCTTCATTATACACAGCTCAAAACCTAACGGCTCACTTCCTTCAGAGGACTGATTTAGGAAACTGGTACATTTTCATTCTAAGAAACACTGAACAGAAATTTCTTTTACTAATCCAAGAATTTCACTGGATATTGTAGAGAGAGATGAATCTGAAATCACTGAAGATTCTAACAAGTTTATCAGGAAAAACACTTGCTAAAATGTTTTAAAGTCAGTATAGTGGTATGAAAGGCAGTAACAATGTGAGACAATAAATCAGAGATGTGTCTGACTGGATAAGATACTCATCACTACACACTTCCACAATGCACGTTTTCCTCGTGGCTTTGCCCCAGAATTCCCTGGCTAAATCAGCACAAGTCCCTCAACCACCCTGTGAGTCAATTATTCAAGTGATAATGTGGGAGAAATAATGCCAGTACACCAATAATAAGGCTGCTGAAACTTGCTTTTTCTTTTCCTGTGAAACAGTTTGTGAAGGATCCTGATATAGCACGATCTTGCCCGAGGGCTGCTGCAGTCAGCAAGATCTTTAGCAGGAGACAAGAGATACAAAACATCACTTGAAGAGTGGGTAATAGTGTTCTCTTAGTGCTTGGGCTCTTTTTCAGCTTGGTGGAACCTCAGAATTCAGGATGTCTTACAGGAACAGTGGTCAGGATCTCTTCCCAGCCACCAGTGCAGGGGTGCCAATGCAAACCTCAGGAACACAACCAGCCAGCCATGAGATTTTCTACTCCAACGAGCCAGCTGTTGGTTCCCAGTTACACAGACAGCATCTGCGGAGCAGGATTTCCTGAGGCTTTCCATACCTGCAGAACGTCTGCTTGTGCAATGCTCTGGGAACAGGGCCAGCACGCTGTTTCTCATGACAAGGACTCACAGCTGCACACACAGTCCTGGGTTTTTTTGTGGTTTATCCTGCACATGGTGGGTGATCGAGCACACTGTAAGGAGGCAGAGCCTTGCTTACAGCACTGCACAGCCGAACCACTGAGAAATCTTGGGCTTCATTCCTAGGGACACTTATTTTGGAGTAGGGTACCCAGTTCCTGAAGTCTCAGCCTGGTAACTTCCACTTCAAAAATGATATTCACTTCCAAATTAAATATAATGATGAAATTTGTTAAGATTAACATTTAATCCACACTCACATTTTCCAGATTTGGAAACTAACTACTTATGTACTCATTACTGATAACATTGTTTAGTTGACATTGTAATGATTCATGGCTAGTGTTTTCCCTTCTTAGTTTTGTATCAGTGAAAAATAAAATTTTGAAAATGCCTCATAATGGAATTTTTGCATTCTCCAACAACAGGGTGTTTCACGTAAAGAAATGCCAGCAATTAAGTAAAACACAAGAAAGCTTACAAAATCCAAAATGCCACTCCATAATTAGACTCCTAAAGCCACTTAATTCATTTTAATGTCTAAATTTTTGCCCAACTCTGACTTGTAAAGCATGACATAAATACATGCAAGACCTAAGCCCCACAAAGATACAAACCTCAGGCTGTAAACTGACTATGTGCCAGACTGATGCTTAGAGCTTTAGGAACTGTTTACAGGCAGATATTTAGAAACCAGATGCATCGTCTTCTTCAAAGGCACTCCTTAGAAGGAGTCTTGGACACATTTTGGCCTAATATTCACTTATAGTCACATTTATAAAACAATGCATTTAACTTCTTTTAAGCCTGCATTGTATTGGGGACATCATAATTTTCAGCAGTAGGCGTTCTCACAGTCTACACAGCAATGCATGAATCAAAGACCTAACTGTAATATATAAAAAGACATTTCTGTACTCACATTCCAGGATGGCAGGCAGACATAATCAAACCTCCATGATGAATATCAAAAATCATGGATGTTTCACTGCTTGTCTTCCCCTCCATTCTCTTCATTCTTTTAATTTAAAAGGCTTATGCCTCAAGCACTCACATTAAATTTTGCTGTTTCCCTATGTTGCAAAATAGTTTTTGCCTGTTATGGCTGTATTTCAATGGGAAATGTTTTTTGTCCTGACTCAAAATACTGTTCTGTGCCTTCCTCTTATTTTGCTCACCTAGTAACTTCCAGTCAAAACCCCACATATTGCCAAAGGACTGCTATGATTCCAGTAGCCTCCCCACCCCATGGATTTTCCAGGTCTCAGGTCTATTGACCTGGAGTTGGAGCAGATGGTCTTGAAGGTCCCTTCCACCCTAAACCACTCTGTGAGTGATTCTGTGCTGTGCCTGGAACGAGGCACATCAAAGCCAGGACTGCAACCACTGCCACCCTCTAGAAGGGAAACCACATGTGTGCTAGGGAAGTAAAGTTTTTATTTCCTAATTCTACCATGTGAAATGAAAAGGGGGAACAAAACACTAACTGCTCTCAAAGAGCCAAAACTATAGCCTGAAAGAAGCTGAGGCTTGAAAAATACACCTGCATATAAATTGCTGAAGTAGCTTTCAGAAATGGTTTTCCTTTGGACTGCATTACATTGCAGAGATTAAAAAAGGGCACAAAATATTTAGGCTGTTAGTCCAAAAGATTTGAGTGGAAATATGTTTTGTTCCCTTTGGTGTTCCCAGTGACTACACTTCTATAATACAGCAGAATTTTACTTTTATGTTTGATTTGGACCCCAAATGAAAACCTCATCTAAAAGCTTGTCTAAAAGGTCAGTTTTGAAGCAGCTAACCTAATCCCATGCCATTTTGAAGTTCTACACTGTTCTCTTCTGTCAGTGTTCTGTAGTTTCAGCACCTCACTTCTTGTTTATCTTCCATTAAACATAAATAAAAGGTTAAGCAGATGTGGTTCGCTTATTCAGATCTTTCACTTCTTTAAAAAGTATGGTTCTTTTACTTGGATCTCTTCTTTGAAGCTGCTATGAGAGAGCAACTGAAATTTGTCAAACCTGATTGGAGCCCAAGCATTCCTTGCTTGCAGCCTTCTCACCTCACTAAGTGCTTCCAACACTCTGCACCATGGCTTTGGCACAGTAGAGAAATGAATTTCACCTGAGATACTCATAGCAGTTCTTTGCATTCGAATTCTTCAAAAAATTAAATCTCAGGGGTCTTATTTCATGCAAAAAGTAAAGAACAAGACAGACTGGCACTGCTGCATTACTAACAAAACAGTTGTCAAAAAAAGTGGAGACTGCTTTGTACAACAAACAACATATATAATATTAGATCTTAACTTACTTAATTGAAAAAGCAAAAGAACTCGCTGTCAGCAACCATTACTGTTTGGGAGACCCAGCTGATCAGCCCTGGAACATTCAATAACTTTTCCTTCAATTAGTTTTTGGAAAATATTTCAAAATTCTGCTGTACTTACTGGATTGAGAACCACTGTGAAGAACAACTCTCCTCCTTGAATACTCTTGTCTAATTCCTTTGGACCTCCAGGATACTCTTTATAGAAAATGGTGTGGGTGAATAAGCCACAGGTTTGCCTAGGAAGCACCTGAATTTATGAAAAAACCCCATTAAAAATTCAAGAGTTTATACCTTTAATGAGATGATAAAAGTCAGAGAAGCAACATATAGCAGATAATTGCTGGGTATATTTGGCCTCTCAACTTTGCTGGAAATCAATATTGATCTAGACAAATCATTATCACTAAAATCGTAACATCCAAAAATTCATCACATTTTCTTTGAAACTGGAGACTGATATCTATCACCAAATTATAATTCCAGAGCCTCCTCAAACTCATTCTGTCCATAACACCTCATCCTAAATCCAAGTATTAGAAGTCTAAAGTTTTAAAATAATGTGAAAGACAATCTAAAATATTATCAGTCTATATCATATCAATCAGTTCCACTTTTATCTGAGTGATGGCTTTCTTGTAAATTTAAACTGTAATTGGAAAGGCAAACTGGGTTTCTTTTGGCTTAGGCATCAGCACCAATAATTCTACTCTGACACATGGGGAATTTTGCCATTAATGCTCACCCTAGGAGAAGATTTATTTCTCATTCAACTGTGCCCTTTTTTTTAAGGCCGGTTGAAATACATAGTACAAGCAATATTATTTTAAAAAATATTACAAGAGCAAATCTTTTGAATATGAAGAACTACTAAATGCAGTTATGCTCTGCATATGAAACTCAAAATATTTTCTCCTGAATTCAGAAAATAATTTACTGGAGAATATTTCAATTATGTCTATTCCTTTTGGAAAATCAACAGCCGAGTATGGATGTTCATGTATAATGATTAACTGAGATTGTTATGATAGATTAATATTTAAAGCATACAAATGCCTTGTTTGAAACAGATAGTGGTTTTGTAGATACTCTTTATTTCTTGCAGTTTCATATCTCAACATTTTTTTGTGCTGTAGAGAACACTGTGATCATGGATTGTAAATTTTGTGTTGTCAGAAAACGTATGGAATTTGTACGTCAGCTATAAACTTGCCCAAGTTTTTAAGAAACCTTTGGCTTTCATTGAGGAAATATGAGAATTTTTCACAGAGGCAGGGAAAGAAGAAGCTGTACTGGATGGGAGATGCTCTGACAAATCTTACACAATCTTACTGAGCGTGTTCATTACTATTAGCCTGCAGTTGTAAAACACTGATGCATTTGCCCTGGAGAGACTCCCTAAACAGGTGGTTTTATATGGCTGGTTTTGGAAATAGATTTTTGGCTGCAGTGTCTTTGTGTTAGATCTCATTACATGTCTTCAAATGACGTGTTTTGACAAATATTTATGGAAGGGATTTTTGGAGATTCTGAGTCAATCTGTCTTCCCCAAATGCTTTGTGCTCCCTGAGCACATCCACAAACCCATTATTTCACATGCTGTGATTGCTTTGAGGAGAACAAACTGTAGCTCAACCCTATACTGGTGTCAATTTTGTTCCTAGATTTCTGGAGATCGTTTTCATTTGCTTCACCCAAAAATAGATCAAAACTTTAAAAAATATTAGTACTTAGCTTAGGAAAGTGGTATCCATGGCAACCTGAGAACAATGCCAGAATCCTGTTCTAAGTGGCAGTGTTGTACCAAGGCTCTCAAATTCCCAAAAGTGCTGTTGCACCAGAGTACAACACAGGGCCCCCATTCACTGCCATCCCACACGCCCCAAAAGAAAGTCACTTTGCAACATGCCACCAAGTATTTTGGAAAGCTGTTTTGAAACACTTCTGAGATAATACTGACAAGATGTGAATCCGAAATAGCCTCCACCCCAGTGCCCAGATGGCAACAGCACAACGCCTTCCATGTCAGTTGTGTACAAGCCCTTCCTTTGGCAAACGTGGCCGTCAGTGACAGTGCTGGGAGCTATGTAATCCAGGAAAACAGCGGGATTTGAGAGCACTCTGGTGGCCTGGAGGTGGTGTGGGGGGTGTCTTCCTTCCCCACAGCTCCTGAGGCTCTGCCTGCACCCAGGCTGAGGGCTCTGGGTTAAACCAGGCTGCAAAGCCCAGGCCGCATTTGTGTTTGGCAGGAAGTCAATCAAGGGCATCCATGCGCAACCCACGGGGAAGACAAACCTAGGTACCCACCCAGATCCAGATTCTGAGGGGGCATAACCTGGCAATACTCTTCTGCAGCTCATGATACCATGCAAATTGAAACCTGATGGAAATCTAACCTAGCACATTGTGTTAAATGACGCAAAATCGACTTTTCGTTGAGCCCTCTGAACCAGCATTAACCACAGGACTAGAACAGTTAACAGCCTGTGAACTGCTGTCAGCAGGGTGCCTGGATGCCACCTTCATCAGCAGAAACATCACCAGCAACAGACTGATTTTAATTAACAAGACACTGTCAAATATATGTTGCTACTTATGCACAGTAGTACGTGCCACTTGCAATGTGAACGTTCAGGATACCCTGCTTTTCCACTCAAAAGGAACTTGTTCATGAAATGGCAGGGTACAAAATGAACATCAGCAATACAACTCACCATGATGTTTTTGTGGATGAAGCCTCGTCTGTACCTTGCAGGTTTCAGATGTGGGTATTCTTCTGTGCTGGTAACTCTGATGTTCCAGACCTTTTTCCAAGCATCATAAAGTTGAACGTGTACGGGATAGACGCCCGAGTGGTGTGGAGCCACTGCATAGCCCAAGTCAGTTGGAATACCGTGTTCCTAAAACATGACAGAACAAGGGCTGCACTCAAAAATTTAAGAAACCTGATGTTTTGGCACTTCTCAAATGCTTTGTCAAAGACCAAGAACAGGTCTGAAATGCAAATAACAGTAATATCAAAACATGATGATCTGGAAGGAGATGGAGGGCAGCATGGTGAAGATGAAACACAGGATTTTAAGACAAGAGCCTTATTAGGAAATATTTTTATGAGTGGGCAGGAAAGAAGGATATAAATGCATTTTACATTGGTTTCTTCAACCTACATTAAACAGAAAGCTGCACTCTTTCAAGTTCTTGCAACGGAATTTGCTCACAAACTCTGATTTCAGAGAGAAAATCACTGACACAACACATAGCATTTGGCAGCTACAACTACAAAACCACAATTACCACTACACGCCCCTTTACAATTACTTGGATGAGGAGCTGAATTTCAGAGTCACTGCGTTTCCCCTCCGGTCCATTCAAAACACAAATACATTTTCAAAAATCAGCTTAACTATTTTGGTGTCATGCTAAAAATGGAACAAAGAGAACCACTTGCAACAGTCTACAGGCAGATGTTGTAGAGCAAACCCTTCTGTAGTACATTACCTATTTTTGAAGACTCCTGGCTTTTATCGTGTGTACATACTCACCTTGGTGCCATTACATTCTCTTCACATCCAATGCATTTTCCTTCAGGTTACTTTTCAAAGGAAGGGGGTATAGCAGATATTCCTATACATGCTGATTAGAGGAATGCACAGTCCATAGGATATCATTTTGCCATGGTTTAGGAAGACTGCCCTTGCACTGCCTTTGGATTCTTACAGGTTTTAATATGGCTTGAATTGATACGGTCATCCTTACCACATTTCCTAATCATACCGTGTGTGCAAAGCATTGGCTGGAACCTGGACCTCTTCCTTTGAATAAACTAGTTATTAAGGAATATGAAAATCTCTAGAAAAACAGGTATGTGATGTCAGTAAAACCATTTGCTGTGTGTAACAGACACGCCTGGTTCAATCACAGCGGAGAATCCTGAGTTCTCTGTGTTTAAAGAATGGTGAAAGTCTTGTTTGCCTTTAGGAATTTCTAGCACACATAAAGGGCACCATGTGTAATCTGACAAACAGGAATGAGTAACATCTGCCCTCCTGGTTGTACTGCATGAGGAGATAAATACTGGATACTCCATCAGTTACGCTGCTTTACACAATTTAATTCCATCACAGATAATCCAATTCTTCTTCCTTTTATCTTTCCTACTGCCCTTAAGCATGCATAAACATCAGAAAGGAAAATCTCCACAGAACATGTAAGAATTTGCATTCCCTAACATCCCACTGCATCTTCTTCATTTATCTATAAACAGAAGTCTGATTTTTAAGGCTTCTCCCCTCAAATTTCACAAAAGGCAGAAATAAATATGTAATCTAAATCTTTCACTCTAATAAGGAGCCTATCCTCTTCAATGAATTAGTGTTTTCATTATTCCTTACTGACTGTTATTCCCCAGCTGAGCATCTCCCACACAACACACACATGGAGTGGATAATGCATGAGGCATCAGCAATTTTGGCCTCTTTCAAAAAAGTGGCTACTTCTTTCTCTCTGTTATTAATTGAAATGCTCTGAGCAAATGAAACATAATGAGTAGCTTCATGTCTGTATGTCTAAACACGAAAAAAAAATTAATAGAAGGTATCTGTAAGCATTAAGAGCACTGAAAGTAGTGAAGAACATGGCAATTGCTGAAGTTACATAAACCAGGGTCAAAAATGCATTATCCTTATAACACTCTAATGATTATATCCTGCACACTAATCCCAGAGGATGTCTTAGGTCACACCAGAACTACAAGGACCCATTCTATTTCCAGTGGAGCTTGCACCAGTACACAGACTTGTATAAAAAGAGCAATTCCAGACACCAGACTTTTAAATTTTCAGGAACCTAACACCTACTGCAATGCTTTCTCAAAAAGAAACATTAAAGTAAAGCTGTCCTTTACTCAGTACAACTACGATTTGCAGCAAGCTTGGTGAGATCTTTGTTTGAAAGCAAGCACGTGTCTCACTTAAAAGCCAAGTTTTCAAATAAAAACTTTAATTGGCTGATAGGTTCTATCCTGTTCTCCTACACTCACTGACACATGACCATGAAGTGCACTCTTTGTTGTTCTGTATTTCAAATCCCCCTGCTCCTTCCAGGAACAAAGCCAGCACCGGCCAGCTAAAGAGCAAGCAGTGGATTTTGAAAAGGAAGAAGTAAAATTAGGCTGTTGGAAGAGCAGATGTAGCTCAGCAAACAAGTTATGTCTGCTGAGGTATTTTGATACCATTAGGTCTTAACACCAGAGCCCCTCTTCAGACAAATAACGTGTTTTATGTATGGCAATTTTGTTTTGGTTTATTGTATGAAATTAACTGTGGTCTGTTTCTCCAATATCCTCAGACCTAAAATCTGTTTTGATTTTTCTTACATTCTCACTGAAACATTTTGATTCAGAGCTTTGCTGTGAATAAATAATTAGTAAAGGCAACTCTTATTAAAATGACTTTACATAAAGTTGATCCAAAGGCAATATATGTTATTGGGTATCACTGCAGAATTGCATCTTTGCAAATGTGGCACACTTACCTAACCCTAATGTGCAGTGGTCTCACAAAGTCACTTGATACCTTTCAATGGAGTATTTATTCTTTTAGAAACTTGATTTTTTTTCTCTTCTAACCTAAACAGAGTATTGGTTTCTGAGTACATAAAATAAATTTAAAAATGCAAGAATATAACTCACTACGGCAAATCTTTTGTTGAGGATCATCTGCTCCACCAGTGAGGACTCATTGTGGAAGAGGTGTGGCTGCATGTGACTCCACATGTGGGGAAACCACCAGAACTCATCCACAGATCTCAGCAGCAGGTCATCACCCTCATCCTCCTCCTCAGTCCCTGCAGAGGAAAAGAAAAAAAAAACAAAACCCACCAAACATTTCTGAAGTAAAGTTTCTACTTTTATTATATTTTTACTAATGTTGGAAACAGTAAGAATGATATTAATGTAATAAACTGTGACCAGTTAAAATATTCCTGCTGAAACACTGGTGACAAAATAGGACAGTCACGACCACTTTGCTGGCCCACATCCTACTTAATACTCTCTCTTTTATCTCTCCTATTTCTACAGTGGTTTTCAAACAAAATTATTTTATGGGATAATATATATTGCTACACTTCTACAGTAGAGATGAAACAATCACAAGGAGGAACTGTGATAGCTCAACAGATCCCTCAGTGAAATCAATATAAAATTTTATGTGATTGGTAGAATTTACCCCTCAAAAGCAGACTGAAAGGAACTACATTTAATAAAAAGGGGGGAGGCATTTAATCTGTTCCACACCAGCAACTAATGCAGGAACACAGCATATTAAAACTATCATTCCTACTTGTCCTCACACTATACAGAATACCATCAAAATCAAAGTCATTTTAGTGTCCATTCTTACCTGTGTGATAGAATTTTCCTGAAAATCCCAGGTTGAAAGTAAAATTGGTGATCTGGGCTCTCAAAAGATTTTGAGTATCAAGCAGGGCCTGAAAAAGAAATAAACCAGCATATAAACATATCTGTAGAAAACATAACCTGGCACAGAAATTTAATATAATAATATCAATATTTTTATGGTTATGCACCTTTTCAATTGGTTTTGCTATTTAAAAGCATCTCTTTATGTAAGACAGAGCAGCACAGATATTTTTGTTAGCACATAAAGATTAAAGACCACATGAAAACTCCATTGTTTTCCTCATTAAGATGACCAGCTATTAAATGCTGAGTTACTCCCTGAATCATGAGACAGGAAAACAAAGATACACACAGAGGAAAGACCTTCCACTGGTCACTCAGTAAACCTGGGCCACAGCCAGGAATGAATTTCAGATTTCTTGGGCCCCTCCATTCAAAAGGGTGACAACCAACTGTCAGAGCTACATTTCTCTTCATCAGCTCAAGTACATCCGCAGCATTTCAGTCACGTTTCAAAATCATTGGCAACGCAAAAAGAAAAATCTAGAGAGACAGCAAGAAGCTAAATCAACCCTATTCCACATCAAAGAACTGGATGGCAGATTCCCCCAAATTCTGACTCATTTCTCAAACAGTGAGCGTACTGACTGTCAGCATCTGTGTACTTGCACTAAAGCAGTACAAACAAAAAAACAGCATGTAGGAAGAAGGGGGAAGCATTATTCATCAGGTACAGCTTCACTCTTTGATTTCAATATGCTCTTGATTTGTTACTCCTAAGATTTACATATTACATTCAGGAGTTCTCTCCCAAGACTCTTGCACCCTGCTGTTCTCTCGTTCAGTCTTTCAGGTGGAACACAGACACCCAGCTTTCCAAACATTGCAAAGCATGAACAAAACAGATGAGCAAAGGCCATCAAAAAGTTTTCCAAGTCAACATACAGTATAGCACAATGATTTTAATAAGGTGTTTGAAAACATTACAATTGTCAGGGAAGACTAACCTGGTTATGAATGGGGAATGTATTTAGCTGCAGAAAAAATATTAAAATGACTGAAGATTTTCAAAGGTTGAAAGGTCTAGCAAAGAGACTATAGTGTCTTTTGAAAGGCAAAGACAACTTAGTGCCTTGAAAAACACGAGCCAGTAATCCTAATTACTTTCCCTGGACATTTTCATTATGTAAGTGATTTGCCTACAATTATATGCCAATGACAACAAAATACTAAAAAGCCCAGTCCAGTTTAGATATTATGCACAGTACATTCAACTTAGAATTCCTTAAAATATGCCCATTTTACAGATTGAGGCAATATCCACCCTATTAGAGCACACAAGCTCTTCTTCAGGTCTTTCCCAGGTTCCCCTGGTAAAGATCATCATCTTCCACTGCAAAGCCTGAAAACTGTCTTGTGAACAAGAGACATTCTAAAGGAATGAGCAAAATGAAGCACAGAATGGAGATAATTGAAAACAAGCTCCAGACTTATGAAGCAGAATACTAAGTGAGAAATCTTGCAATGCCATAATGAGGGTTTTTGCACAGGCTGGGAGTGCAAAGATCTCTGAGGACACTCCTTACTCTGATGAAAAGCAGCAAATCTTCACAGGATTTATATGAAAACCAACCCTGTGCTGCTCGGAACCTATTCAATGAAATCATTTCATCTCTGCATGGTTAAAAAGGTAGGAGGCAAATAACCCAGCTATTCCCTTCCTGTGCTAAGGGCACACACTGTCGAGGGGAAGGGATCCTGAGCGCAGCCTGACAGCGAGGCGGCACGAAGGGCTGCTTGCTTCTTTCCCTCCACATTAAGAGCTGTGACCATTTTTTGAGCTGAAGGTTTTATCCTGTACCTTTCTAACACCTTCCCAGCTTGTCACCTGCAGTCTGGTCACAGCAGGATGGAAAACTAGAATGGCAAACAGGTTTTTAAAAGGGAGGAGGGAGAAGGGTGGCAAGAGGCCCAAGACATTTCTGTAACAATGCAACACAGAGTTCACTTCTTCCCTGGGAATTCATTTTGCTAGTGTGGTTGGCACCTTCTTCCTTTGTGTTGGGAATGTGTCAGCGAATTCCAGGGGTGTACCTGCTCTACCTGCAAAGAGGGAGGCCCCAGACCTGCTGTGAACCACTCTGGGTACAGACAAGCCGAGCTAACATTTGAGTTGTCGTGCCTATGATTATTTTCTGGGCGACTTGACATTTTACTCATATTTCAGGTTCTAAAACCAAAATGTTAAAACTCATGAAAAATATATAGTAGCAGATGGCATAGCCGATTACTGTGAGTTTCCATCAGAAAGACAGAAAGAGAGAAAAGCAGGGGGACTAAAAGCCTGAAATTTCATTTCTACATGCTGTTTTATAAGCTGAAGGTAAACTGCTGGTATTTTCTGGATATTTTATGATTGTTTATAAACAGTCCCTCTGGGTATCTGTATGAGATGTTACATAAACACACCAGTATTGAAGATCGTATTTTAAAACCATCTAGTCAAGTCTTCATATGTTTAAAAATAATTATTTAGTACATATTATATTTATGCTAGTACTACAAGGAAAATAAATCACTGGCTGCATCATCCCTTTCACATACACAGTTCCAACGGAGTACTTTCTTTTGAACTTTTGCTAAGCTCACATATTAAGTTTAGGAAATTCCTAGTACCAGAAATCAAATGTAGGTCTTCAATACATGATGAAAGACCCCTTTCTTCACTAACAGTAAAAATAAAAATCTCAGAAAAAAAGCCCTGTTACAATTCAAGGGATAGACAAAAGTTATCCCAACAGCAAAACAGAAGATTTTCTCATCTCTCAAACGAGACAGAGGCATGGACAAGATGACATGGGCTGTCAAAAGTTTTTGTTCAAGTAAATCAGCTGAAAAGCCAAGGATAGAATTATCTTCAAACCTGCTTCCCACTTCCACAGCCAGGAAGCCATCCTGTCTCCTGCCCTCAAGTATCTCAATGTGGTTTCACTTTAGAGTCTGCCACGCAGAAGCTACAAGTGTCAGCCTGTCTTCAGCGAACAGACAGCTGAAATTTCTTCAGCATCAACACAAATATTCAGACTCCAATGCCTTGACTGATCAAAGGAATAAATCAAGATTGCCTTGTTGAACTCTGGTTCACCAAAGAGGAATGACGCCTTCTTTGTGCAGTCACACCAACATATTTATGACTATTTTCCTGCTGGAAAGCTGCTAAAGAACTCAAGAACTTGAAAAGAGAAATAGTTCAATATGCTGGTAATTCTACTTGTAATCACGTACATTTCAACCAACTTGGCAAGCAGACAGACAGAGCCTCACAGTGCTGCAGCATTACCATCTTACAGTTCACATCAGTACATGCTTTCATGTTAGCAACAAATCCAAGGGCAGCTTCATCTTTTTCCAGAAGGTCTTTCTCTTCCTCCTTTTTTTGGGAAGCAGATCGCATCTCTCAACACTTGCTTGCTTAACTGTTTTACTATCTGACAACACTATCAAAGGAGCCATTAAATTAGGAATTATTTTGCTTTTGAGTAAAATTTCTAATGTTTTATTGGGTCTTCAATAAAGGCAAGGACCTTCTGAAAAGGAAGGACAAATTAATAGTAAGTGTAATGTGAAAGCACCCAAGTTAAGCAGAGCAAGTCCCTCTATGGGAGCTCTTATCCAGAAGCAGCCTTAATTTTTCCATATTGTGTTTCTGCTGCAACCCCTGCAAGAGAGGGAAGAAGCAGAACTAAAGCCATTTTCTGAGTAGAGTTCTTGGAGCTGTATCTGATGCGATGTCCTTTTACTCCACACCTTTAGGGACACCACCTTGCCTTTTCCTGCTCTGGGAGCGCTGCAGCAGAAGCTGCTGCTCAGGTACTTGCACACCACCTGCCTCGCTCAACCTCCCCCTCCTGCAGAGCCTGGGGTGTTGGGGAGCAGCATGACAAGCAGTAACAGAGAAGACAGCCTCAGTGAAGGTCAAGTCCAAGTGTCTAGGAATCAGGATTTTATTGGACTATTTTGCTTCTGAGGGAAAATGATTCCTTCATGATAAATTATGTATTTTGGAACATCATTAAAATGCAATGGCTGCTCTTTCTGTATTTCCAAGATTAGCAATTTGACACCCATTACCATAAACATTTAATCTATGTGGGAGAAAGAATGATTGCTTTGGCAATGGGGTGTACCTGAAAAAAAAACCATTTTATCTATCCTTCAGACAAAAGGACAAGAAAGCTTAATTTGTCTTTGTGCACTCTCTTAGCAGAGCTGACACAACAGAGAGGGCAAGAGAAAAAACAAAGAAAACCTTCAGCTTTTTCTACAAAGTGTTTTGCTGGCAGAGAACAGGTAACCCAATTTCCCCTCTAAGTGTCAATAAAGTGTAAGGCTGGAGCCCAGTTATGTGCCCCCTAAGTTTTTCAGTGTCCAATAGGAGAAAAAATTCAGGAGCCACAACTTCATCTTAGGTGTTCAAACTTATGTGTCCAGTGAAGGATCCTTAAAATATAAATAGCCACTTCAAAAAAGGTTGCTCAACCAATTTCAATCAAAAGTTTTTTCATCAGGACACACTGTTTTAGATGTCACTGGGTCTCCCTTTAGAGTTGGTTTTTTTATCACATACAATAATGATCTTGATGATAGCGCAATTACGTATTTTCAAGTAATTAGGCTCTTTCATCTAGGTAAATCACTTGTACAACCAAGAGGTTTAAGAAATATTTCTAACTTCCTTCACCAGCTTCTTACTTCTTGGAGGTTGAAGTAACAACTAATGAGAACTGAGCTAATTACGGCAAGGTAACTTGAAGGTTACAAATACTTGGTGCCAATACTATTTAATAAAGCAAAGTAATTAGCCTGCTGTTTTCAGGGTTCTGTCTGAACTTCTGCTTTATTAGCACTTAATTAAACTGTACTTAGATGAAAGAGGTTACTGTTACTAAACAGCTAAATGATCTCCTAATTTTGCAGTTAGCAGAAATAAAATCCTGCCTTTCTTTTAATTAAAGGTCAAAAAAAAATCCTAGGTCAGTTGGGAAGCAGAGCTAATAAAACACTCTACTGCTACCCATTTTCCCCTGGATTTCAGTCAGATAGTATCCAACAGAAACTTTGCTTGCTGCATTTTTACCCAACACTTGACCTGCTTATGTAACACCAAGTATTAAAAGGTGAGTTCTCAGAGTATAACAGAACTCAGAATAAAACCAAAGTGGCTCCAAAATGCATTTAGAATCTCTTGGTATTTTGAAGTGCTTGTAATCCAGCGATGGTCAGTACAGAGGGGACGTGAGGTTTGCTAGTCCCAGTGGAAGCACTCTGGTAGCTGGGCTGCAGTCATACACAGCCCCACAGCTGCCTCAGCCCTGAGCACGACAGATGCTGCTCCAGGTCACTTCGGGGCCACTCTGCTCTGCCTGCTTAGGCTGGCTTGTCTCCATTGCATCCCACCAGCAGCAGATAAATTCCAAGGGTTGTTCACTGTTTTGTGTTGACACGTGTCTGGCTCCCAGGAAATGTCAGACATTGCACCTCTGCACCCCTCATTAGCCAACCCACACTTCTACTGCTTCACATCCTGCCTGCAAGGATGCACAGCATTCTGTCACAGATAAAACAGTGGCACGGCTGTTCTGGCTAAGGGGACAAGTATTTTATGGTCACCCAGCTCAGAAAGGACAGAGGTTGTGATCCCAGCTCCACACTCATTATCATCAGCTCATTTGCTCCTTATTTAATGCTTCCTTGAACACTCTAAGGGGTGGGGTCACCACAGCTTCCCTGGGCAGCCTGTGCCAGTGCTTCACCACCCTCACTGTAAAGAACTCTCCTTCCTCATGTCCTATATAAATCTACCCTCTTTCAATTTAATTTCTGGACTGACAGAAGCAGACTGGAAAATAAAAAAAAAATATTTCCATTCCTTTAGGTAATGAAAGTAAAAATGGGGAATCAGTGTTATATATATCAAATCCAAGAAAAAAAACCCCTCAGCCTTATTTTATCTTCAGTGCCAATATTCCCTGGTCCTCAATGCCTTGAGCCTGGGCAAATTAAGACTAGCATATCCCGAAAAGGCCAACAGGCTGTGCTTTCTGCTCAGCAAGATATTAAACAAACAAGATTTCAAAGTCCGGTCTATATCATTATCTGAATGATCAGACCTCAAGAGCGAGTGAAATTTATCTATTTTCCAAACAGACACCAAATTCAAGGCATTTAAATTTCAACACTGTTTTCCCACACAGTAACACTGGTCACAAATACAAGAAAAATCTGTCACATGATTACAGAAAAACTCAACTCCACAGACTAAGGCATAATAAGCTGCTATTTAGGTGCCTTGGAGGAAGGATTGGAGACTATAAGCTATGCCTACAACGCTGTCACCAAGCAAAGAGAAACACCTTGGGGTTTGTTCACCTCTCAGCTGATACTTTTCCCCCCAGGTAAGACTAAAGCACAGTATTTGTGTTAATGCTGAGTTTTACATACCAGAGAACAAAGAGAGTGCAAATGAATGAAGACTCAAGCCCTGTAATCTAGATAAAAACCAAAATAAACTGGTTACTCTCCCTGCTTGGCAAAGCTCAACAAAATTAGCACATCACTGGCATATTAAAGAAAGATTATTCCATGGGCTGGGCAATGCAAAAATGTCACACTTCATTCACAAATGCTTCTTAGATGTTCTTTTTTTTTTTTTTTTTCCCTACAGAGCCAAAATGATTCCTCTGCTTCTAAAACTCTATCTGAAATAAAAATAGCTTTCTACCTCTGTCCCTATGTTTCAGGTGAGCTGAGGAAAGCCAGAAGTTCCTTTTCCATGTTCCACCTTTACTGACAGAAAAAAATCCAATCTTCTAACAAAAAAATTTTCATTTTCTCACTCTGAAAGCTCCAGGTAAGATACAACTGGGAATTAGCGTTCAGCTTGCTCACCAGCCAAGGGTCACAATTGATGTTTCCTCCCTTCTCTTTATGAGTAGTTCTAAAATTGTTGAATGAAATTCCCCAGCTACATCAGCATTGGTATCAAAGAAATTGCAAAAAAAACCCCAAGAGAAACTTTCCACAAAATAACAAATACACCCCCTTTCTCAAGCCATACTTTCATGACAATACGTAGCCAACACAGAAATAAGATAAAAACTTATTTCAAGTTAATAAGAACTTTGACAATTTCATTGGCTCCCACATAGTATCAAGTGTAAAGGATGTAACTGCAGAAAATCCCAAGGCTTCAGTGCAGAAGGGGGGGGATGATTTTGTTAGAAGTGTTCATACACACCTTACCTGTTTGCATGAGTGCTTGTGTTTCTAGAAGACAAGATTACAAAAGCTAGGTGTGCCTGGATAAACATCTCAGCTGGCAAAGTCTACACTTGCAGCCTCAAACCAACACACAGCCTCAAACCAACTGAGCTCTGCATTTGATTTACTGTACAAGACTGAGAACATATCTTAATACAAATCCCCTGCCAATATTATATTCCTTCCAAGGGCATGCATCATACTCTTTGGCAAATCTAATTTTTAAAGACTTACATAATCCTTCTACTTCCTTTTGGATATTAGCCTCTATTCTGCTGCTTTTATTGGCTACTTAGCCTACAGTTAAATATCTCTGTGTCTTACATTAAATATTTTATCCATCCTCACTGTTTATACCCTCCAGACATCTGGCTTTCTGCTTTGGTCATCTTTATTCTTTCATTTTTTCCTTAGATGTTTCCTGACTATTCTGGTGTCTCTAAGCACCCTCCAAATATTTCTAATCAAATTGTGCAGAACTGAGCATAATCTAGAAACCTCTTCAGTCACTAAGATGAAGTGGTTCACTGATATAAAATATTTTTCATAGTCTGTTTGAATTTAAGACTAGTTTACATAACTGAGATACACTTTAGTATTCATCTCGTTTTAGGATATTCTCAGGATTACCATTTTCAACATTTCTATTACCTTTAACAATGGCAGTGGAAAAGGACAAGGGACAGGAGGAACATCTTGCAGCATAAAATAACATATTTTATAGAAATGCAAAATTGATTTTCAGCCTCCTTTTGAGTGCCATTACAATTCTATCAGAGACAACTCTGAGGTATCTTTAGTCCAAGTTCACTTTAAAATGGAGAAGAGACACTTGGCTTACTCCCAGGATTGCTAACAGTAAAAGACAAGTAAACAGGAGCGTGAGGACGAGTTGTGGCTTATCAGTTCCCGAAATTTCAACCAGCACTGCCAAACCGAACCTGTCTCCTCTGGAGGGCCTTTGTCATGTGCATTTACTGACCTGGGTTGGAATGAATGTGGGCAGCATTCCCCTGCACAGTCACAGACTTTTTTACTTGTCCTCTCCGCTGTTTCTATTTTCAAATGGATTGCACTATAATTTCTGCAATATAAAGTGGTTTTAAATTTAATTTATTACTAATCTCAGATACGAAGCTACATTTTAAGGAGCAACACTAACTCATCTCCAGGACTGCAAAGTAAAAGAAAGAATCTCCTAAAGAGTAATCACCTCTAAAAATTGGTTGTAAGGTTTTTACGGTCTGTGCACAGAAAAAGAAACTGGAATTGGAAATAGATAGGGAATTGTTACTCCATGAGGGGCTGTCAAACAACTGCTTTTCCTTTCATTGGTTTTGTAAGCATGGTCACCAAAGAATGAGTCATGTCATTGAACAGACCTTCCAGACTGAACAGGAGAAGAAAGGTCACTTCCCATGCTGCTGTACTGTAAAACAAATGCATGACTTAGGAGTCCCACTTCCACTCTCATTTTTCTCTTCTCGCCAGACTGAGCCTCCTTGAGGTGACTGAAGGGTGGGAGAGATGAAGGCTCACTTTTGGTATCCTGTTTTACAGTTAATGGCTTTGGTTTCTAGATCTGTCTGCAGTTTGGTTTTTATTTGTTGGCCGTGAAAGTTTTATGCAGTTCTGCTAGCAGCAGGACGTGGATGGCTAACTTCTCCCTGAAAAAGCCCAGAATAAATCTTGCAGCAGCCACTCGTACACTGCTGATGAATCTGTGCAGCTCTGTGGGAAGCTGCATTGCATTATTATCGTATTACTGAGGTGCTTGCTGAACAAAAAGAGCCTCTGACCAAGAGAACTTGCAATCCAAGGAAAGAGAGGGACTGGCAGCATAGCAGCTTTTGTTTTCCATGGCCAGATGGATCGAGCCAAACACCGCAGGTTATGCTGACAACACTCGAGGTGTGCAGAACCACATGCCTTTTTTATCATACCCATGAAAATACTCACCTACATTCCTAAAGTGCATACTTTGAAGTAGACAGAGGAAGATAGAGCTTGCTAACCACGTGGCTGTGAGCCAAAAATTATCTCAGTGCAGGCTGGCACACTGGGTGGACATAAGCATTTGTGAGGATTTCTTTGGATGGGAAGCCTTATGCTCAAGAGTAAAGATATCTCTGCATAATAAATTAAGTCAAGGAAAAAACCAGAAACAGTATTACCAAGTATTCAGAGTTAGACGACTTGATCTCAGGGGAGTGTCATTCCTTAAGTTTTATTTAAAAAAGCTCTTGAAACAGGAAACTCCATTGAGAACAGGAAGACATTACTGTCACACTAAGCCTATGGGGAACTCAGAAATGAAACTAAATAACTGTTTTTCTGGAAAGATGCAGATGACTGAAGCCACAGTGCACATCATCTTACTTGGGAAAGCACCAGCAGATCCACAGAAACCATGATTTCCTTACTTTGGTTCTACCCTGAAGACAACCAGGGAGTGTATAACCAATAGTCAGATCAGGTGCTGGGGTACAAGAGCTTGAAGCAAATTGGCCTCGTTGCCCTCAAAGACCTGTGTCGCCTCTGCTCTTGGTATTCTTTCTAAGCCTTCTGTAGTTCACATATTTTGGAGTCAGTTTCTCACGAATTTTCATGTAAACAAAGCAATGTTTCTGTAACTGTCTATACTGTTTACATTTTTCTCTTTAGGAGGGACAATTGATGAACACTTTCTCAGACCAGTGGAATTGAAGAGGTTGAACCTCAGTCTTCCAATGTGGTCTCATTTCTGGAAATCTATATGAACTGAAAGTGAAAATTAAAGCTCCTCCTTTTCCTGCTTCAACTCTGCTGTAGTGTTTGCGTCTCTCCTGTGACGGTAATGCATCAGACCTGATGGGATTTACCATGCCAAGAAACAATTCCTGCAGTCTCTCTGACAATAAACTGCAGCTGAAATGTATTTTTCTTCTCTCAACTACCTGTCACTGAATTTATACCAGTAGGAGACAGTGCAATCCTTGACCTATCACTGTCTCAAGACTTATGTCTGCATGAAACATTTCTAGGTTTTTCAGTGTCAGAGCACTCAAATTAAAAACCAAACCAAAAACCCCATCAGATTAAGTTATTCCAGTATTGCAAAACTGAACAGAGGGGAAAAAAAATCCAATAATTCATTTTTCAAAGAAAACCAAATACAAAAATACCTGACAAAACAAATAAGAATTTCAGAAAAACCAGAACTAATGCAAACCACTGAATTTACAGGAAAGAAGGCTGCAGTACAAAACTGCATGCGTGGTTTTTGTCATCATCCACCACAGATAAACGGCTAAATTAAACTCAGCACCAAGCTTGTTCCATGGATTTGGTTCTGTCCAGCTCACACAGGTGCAGAACAGGAGGAAGAGACCCATGAGGAACTCCCAGCATTGCTCTGGCAGCCCCAGAAGTGTCATAGCCAAAGCAGAGATAGCTCCCCTGAGTCCCTGTGGTGCCTCTGCAGTCCCCTTGCTCTGGGAGAGGATTTTTATCCTGCTTCCCACTTCAGACATCAGTATGATTTTAACAAAAAGAGCAATTGTATCCATCTTACTAGATTAAAATTCACAGAGGCTGACACATAAAACACAAACTGCTTTTAGAAGTAAGATGTTATAGTAACTGACTGCTGGAGTGTAATATATGCTGGTAGCAGCCCATAAAATATGTAAGACAATTTTTATAACTTCTTTTAAAGTTGTATTTTAGTTCTGAAATCCAATTCTAATTCTCTACTCACAGTGTGCAATATTCCACACTTCTAGAGCTGACACAATATGCTTAAATAAACCGGTCTTGCTAGGGCACCAGACAGCTACAGAGACACCCCAGTCAGTATTTTTCCTTCTCCTTGACACTTCTGAAGAACTGAATGCACTTTTTACCTACTATTTCCAACAAGTCAGTATGAAATACCTTAGGAGCTTCAGGTCACATTAAGAAAGAATGTATGTACACACACAGCAGACACATTCTACAATGGTACACAGGTATTACAGCTAAGAAACTGGGAATGCAAGATGATTTAGCAGAAGTTCATAATCATGAATTTCTTATGTAACTTAAAAATGTGATTAAAAAGATTTTTGAACCTCCCTGAAGGAAAGATTTATGGCTCAGTGGTTCTGCAGCTGACACATTTGATGCACCTGTCACTTCTTTTCTGATAACCTTCTATGTGATCTCACAGATAAAGAAGCAATTAACTTAGAGAATTAGACTTCCTCCTATGACAGGGACTTCCCTTTGTCTTGGCAGGACAGGTCAGCACCTTTTAGCCCTTCTGCCTTAACACAATACATATGGAAGATTCTCTTCTGAGGCAAATATTTAGGTCGTTCCTATGCAAGAAAAACTGAACAGCCACATGACTGGATTTTTAAAATTTATAGCCAAGCAATCTGCTTTGCCTTGGGAAGTTCTGCTTTCTCTCCATGTATGCTGCACAGGGTGAAAAGACACTAAATGGGTTTTAAACAACTGCAATAATTTAAGCAGTACTGACTAATATGCATGAATTTAATACAATTGGAATAAACAATTAGCTCTTAGTGGGGAAATCCGTTATTAAACAGAACTCTATTAAACAAAAAGTTAGGCCACCAACGTTACTAAGAAAGTAGCACTGGCTATGGAAGAGGACTGATCTGACCAATTACAAATGCTTGCATTTGTCACCCTGGAAACAATTTATGAGCAATAGTCACATACTTTTAAGGTGCCATTCACTTAACCAGTGCCTGCCTGAAGATGAGCTGTTTTTCTGTGTTTATGTCTACGGTGGGAAGTTAGAGGAGTAGCTCCATCAGAGATGTCTGCCTCATAAACCTCAACATCCAGGCAAGATGAGAGCTGTGTATGGAGACTGAAGGGCTATGGATAATGTTCCTTTTGGCTGAACCCTCTCCCTTACCAGAACAACGTTTGGCATGGCTCCTTTCTCCAGTGATTCAGGCTGGAAGGCTGCAGCCTGAATCTTGTGTTGCCCACTGAGGGCACAGATGCACTAACAGGTGCACTGCCCAAGCACTCCCAAACCAGAATGATACTTAAGGATCTATCATCCCCCTCCAATATTGGATACGGTTAATACCAAGATTTTTCCTTGGCAATTATAAAGAACAACTACAGGTATAGAAAAAGGTTAGGCTTACCTGAAGAGAAGATATCCCCATCCTGACTTCAATTCAGTCTCTTTTGAAAAGCACACAAAGGACCAGACAGTCAAGAGGAGCTCACATGCCTAATCATTGGGAAAATTAATTTGACAGTGTTCTAATTTTTCATTTGAAAAGTGTGATTAACTCTCAAGGAACTCCAGAAAGTGCATATATTGGGGAAAGGAAGGGAAAGGTAGATGGCCTACACCACTGGCATGAAACAAACTGTCACCAAGGAAAAACATTCACATTTATTTTCCCCTCTTTTATCACCTGCTTCTCCCTTGAAAAATCTCAATGCTTTACAGTAATAAAAATTTCACAAAGAGTAACTGTAACAAAAAAAGATACTAAATTAGTAGACTGTCAGCCAGGACAATCACGGTCTATTAAGATAAACTTTTTCTGTGGATATCTAGATAGAGTATTCTCTCTATGTCCATTTAAATGAATTATTTGCACTGCACAGGTTCTTAAGTCTTGCTTGCTTAAGGAAACAAGGAAAATAAAATATAACATTGTCACAGCCTAATGGTCCCTCCTGCCTGACAGACAATAGAAGAGAAAAAAAACTTACTGAGAAATGAATGTTGAATTGATTATTACCAAGCTTATTTTCAGAGTGGGAGGCAATTAGACCATGGAAACATTCCTCTTCCATTATTTCTATTATACCAGAGGAAGATAAAGCACATAAATACGAGGATGGATGGTTATTGTTGATGCACAGTGCCAGCTACTCAGTATCTTATATCGAAGAACTATGTTCTATCAACCCAGATGTTACACAGAGACAGGCAAATCTTTAACAGGTAATTACTTATTCTAAAAATGTCAACCACTGTTTGGAGTTGTTTGGGTCCTTTTTGTTTTTAATTGAAGAAGCTGTGGTGAAACTAGAATAAACTTGATCTGCTGCTTAACAAAACAAAGCATTTGCCACAGGATTTAGGTTGATAAACTATGTTTGTAAAAGATTTTCAGAAGGGCTCTTTACACTTTTGTTCCTGACACTATAGGTACTCAAGCTGAAGCACCATCACTTTGTCTCCTCTTTAGAGGTATAGAAGACACTCATTTTAGAGGGCCTGCTTTTAATTTGACCTCTTCTGAGGTCAGTATATAACACTGATAAAAAATTACTACTAAACCTTATAATAACGATTTTTCTAAGTGCCTAACTCTAATTCACACACTCTAAAGGAGAGGGAAGTTAAGCCTTAATGGGTTAAGCCCCTAAATATAAACTATTCTGGACACTTTGCGAATCTAATTTAGATATATAAAGAAGAAATTCCTTTGAAACCATAATCTTACATGCAGTCAGGATCTCTCTCCTTGGAGACAGCTGAAAGGCACCTGGCCACGGCCCCACCTGAGCAGAGGGTTTGGAGAAGATGACCCCCTGGTTCTGCATTAACCTTCCAATTTCTGAACTCTGTCCTATCCACAGAGCAGTTGGAACCAAGCCTAGAGGTCTTCTGGCTCTTAGGAGATTCCTTAAGTTTCAGATTGATTTGCATTAATAGAATACTGGTAGAAACATTCACCTTACTCTCTTCCAGCTCGCAGCCCTAGGAGCTGTGAGTATATTCAGAAAATATTAACAATGAGGTATGTCAGATAAAATTAAGTCACAAAAGAATATCTTCCTCAATTCTACACTGCCAGTATTTACAATGTGTGCTTAGTGGGAATGAGCTAATCTTGAGTACTGAAATTATACAAAGCCTACATTTAGAACCTCTTTTCACACTTGTAGCGCCGAATTCCCCGTCACAGTCACTGCAGCAGAACACAGTAAAACTCCTGTTTAATGAGATGTCATTTATCTGCAAATACACTTTACAATAACGTATTTCCAACTACCACAAATTGATTTTGTTTCATTCCTTCCACATGTCATTGTGCCACAGAGAATAACTCCTTTGATATTAATAGTAATGAAGATGCATTGCATCTGACAGCTCTAACAACATGTTTAATACAATGTTTTAACTGTAAGCAGATGAAGAATCAGAAGGGAACACTTTTCTCAGATTCCATTGTTTCAGAACACAGTTCTGTATAAATGAAATTATCCTACTTAAAAGTTATTTCCACTTTGATATTATTTCTACTTAATATGACAATTTTATTTTGGGAAGATTACCTTCTGACATACCACTGATTATTTTCCCCAAACAATATGGTTTATCCTTCTGTATCTGCTGTAATTAAATTTGTCTCAATAGTCTCCTGTTTCTGGTATTTAACTTTGGCAATTAGACATCCCAACTTCTTTTAAAATGACAACCCTAAGATATCACTTGCAAAGAGAAACAAGACAAAACATGCTGTCTCCGACTGCTATTGCACAACACAGTGATGGATTTATTCAGGCTTTATTTCACCCGCTTTGTTACCACAAAGTGCTGCTTCTGCAGAACCACACAAGTTCTGCCAGTGATGTTGGTCAGATCTGACTTATTTCCTGCCATCTGGGTTTGCATTTAGGAGACTCCCCAAGCATGCTCATTCACCCAACTCAAACACTGCCCTTGGGTTCTCCACAGGAAAACCATTTAGGAAGCTTCACCTTTATTTCTGCTCTCTCCCAAATGATTCGTTTGCCTAAGGAAAACACCTACTTAACAAGGAGGTAAATCTCATTTATAATTGCATGTACAGAGGATGTTTCAGAAAAGAGCGTGTGCTGCAATTTTAAAGCAAATGAAGAGTTTAACGGCAGGGTCAGATCTTTTGTTTAAGGAAGCACTGTATGCAGAGTTGCTGCAGCTTGACAAATATATTAACACTGAAAAAACCCAAAAACTTGGTTAAAAATGAAAGAAAGATAACCCACTGCATGCAATGCTGTCCTTGCCTTTCCTTCTTGCAGGTCCCCATTCCATTAACAAAGTTCTAAGAAAACATTCTCCCTTATTTTTAGCACAAACAGGACAACAATCGGTATGTTGCAGATTTTTAGCTTCTAGACCAAGTTGAGAAAGGTGACCTCCTACTACTTGCTTTGGGACAACACTCCTCACAAAAAGCACAAAAGAAATACTTACAGGAAGAAATAATGTTAAGATGTTAGTGCTACTGACCAACAGCTATCACCCCACTTGAACACCACAATACAGTGGAAAAGGACCTTCAGGAATGTACAACTCTAAACATTAAAATGGAAATTGTCAAGTCATTTAGGGACTTAGAACGAGCTTTCAAGACGTATACTAATGCAAACCCTCCTTGCAAGCAAGTGCCATAAAACAGAGACGAGAGAGGTGAAACGCTGCAAGCAACGCCCAACATCCAGACCTATTTCAAACAGCCAATAACCCAGTCCACTCTTCAGAGTTTATGCTGACATTTACTGTTGCTCACCACATTTACCTGCTGCTTGTAAGACTCTCAACATGTGCATTAAATATGAACAGCTCCTGGGTGGAGCCCTGAAGTTCCAACTATGAACAACTTTCAGATAAAAAAATCACTTTGCTGCAATGACCATTAGTTTGTGCACATACTTTACCTGTACATCGTTGGTGTTCATCCTTGTTCCATCCTTGCCAACGAAGATATCATCTATGTCAACCAGAATGTACCTATCCAAGGACAGTGTGAGCTTCTTTCCAGAGAGGAAAGAGATGGCATCTATGAAAATCAGCTTGTGCAGCCAAAAATTCAAGTTATTGCCGAAAAGGACTCGTTGAATCCCATCGTGGAGCCCCAAGTCATGAATTACTGTGGCATAGAGAGCACTTACAGCAGCAGGTGGAGAAAGGTTTTCTGGTGTCTTTACTTTTGCAAATACCACTGGTTGATAAGCTGTGTGATTAATCTGGAAAACAACCCAGTCATTTCCAAGCATGGGCCCTTTCTCAAGCTTAGAAGGTTTAGTCAGGTGGAGCAGTGGGGAATGAGGGTTAATGCAACAGTCCTTAATACCCAGATTGCTGTGGACATGGAAAGGAAACCCCTTCAACTGAAAGCTCTGCAAGCTGTTCTCATTGCCTTTGTGAAATCCGATCACACCTACACCATACTCTATACAGTACTTATCCAGAAGGCCTCTGTTCCAAGAGTCCATATTCACGTACTTTAGAATATTTTCATACACTATGAGTGCGTATTTGCCTTTGTTTTTGTCTATAAGCACTGGGAGGTCACCTTTCCCAGATGCAATCTCAATGTGAAACTGAAACCTGCTAGATTCCAGAATGGTTATTATATCTTGGCCTAACGTTGAGTACTGGCTTTCCACAAACACCAGCACTACAAGGTCTGTCCTCAGGGGATCAATAGGCTTCCTGGTCTTCATCTCCATCAGCTTGTATGGCAATGGTTGAGGATCACCACATTCCACTTCTGAAGAGGTTTCAGGAAGTTCATTTTCCTGTTTGTAGCCATTATACAAGTAGTAGGCAGAAATAACTATGCTCACCATACAAAAAGTGGCCAGCAAAATTACTGTTCTTTGAAAATGTCTGTGAAGTTTCAGGATAAAACTCATGGTGTTTACTTGCCTTAGATAGCTCTCAACAGCAGCATGAAAAACAAACACAGATTCTCAACAACTTGTTCCAGTCCTCTGAAATATTTATGTCACCATTGCAGCACACACATCTATCTTCTGCAGAGCTTTACTGAAGGCATAGTCTAGAAGAAAAGAAAATCAGAGATTTAATTGAGGCGTCACCTTGTGAAGCATCATCCACTTAAACTAATGACGAGCAAAGAAATCACTGCCAGCCAGAGGTTTGGAGACCAACAGCTCAAACTTCTGCAATAATTTATTTTTTCCTGCTCCCACTACTTGCCATGTGCATTTGAAAGTCTCTAAATCTCACAGGTTCCTCAACTCAGAGGATCAAATAAAGTTGGCAAGGGCACTGAAAAGCAAAGAATTTCCTGTGTTTTAGAAATTCCTTTTACCTAAAGATAAAAGTTAACTCCAAGTAGACAACTGCTAACAACCAAAATATTGAAGAAAACTGATAACCTTCTTCCTTCTACCCCTAAAAAGCTGGGGGAACACGATTAAACAAATTCTATCTTGCACTAGTTTTTCAAAAAACCAAGAACATGCACATCTTAACTGCTGTACACACATATACTGATACACTCTGTATTGTATCTAATATAGGAATTTTTTTAAAGCCAAACTTCCTTCCTGCAACATTAGAGGAAAACAAAGCATTTTTCTGGACTGTGGAGTTTTGCGAACTGTTGGAAGCACTTCACATTTCTTTGTGTTAAAAAAACCCATAGAATAATCAAGTTCTTACATTTTAGAAGAGAAAGCAATAAATCAAAAGTTAAACCTAACAGGCAGATCACCTAAGGATATACTTATGCTCTATCTTGTACTTAAGGAAAGAGTAATTTTTCACGCCAGCAGTACAACTGCTGTCAAAACTCCCTAGTAAAACAACTAGATGGTGTGACAGGCATAAAACAATGATCATAAGTCATAAACAAAAGTTCAAAGCAGATTTTGAAAAATATTAAGTGTGTGAAAATCTAGAAAATGCCACTGTAACCTTGGTGTACTTTTGGAAATGGGATTAGGATAAGGTGTGGCATTAGCATGGCCATTTCCTAACTGAGAGCTTAATCCTTCCATTCCTGGTTGGGTTTTTTTTAATCTTACATTGTAAGCAAGTTGGTCTTTCACTCCAGGTTTTTAAAAAAGCTAAAAATATGTTGTACTTAACAATACCTATGTAATGCCCACAAATTTAATTAAATCCTGAAGAGAGATCTTCCTAGAGCCACGATAAGCATAAAGCAAAAATAAATGAGGAAAATCAGATGAAGGGGAAAAGAAACTCCAAGGCATTCTATTATTCATCAAAACTGCAAAATTCAGCATGAAGAGCAAGTGTACATGAGCTGTCTCATTCATAGTTAAGATTCACAGCAAAATTCCTGCTGTCTGGATAGATTCTGCTCTGGATAGATTTTACTCTCCTCACCTTCTACTCACAGACACCCGTGTATCAACCCCTTCTCTTCTGGGGAGACTTAAACCCAGCCTCGAACCTTACCTGCAGCTACACAAAGCTCAAAGCTTTTGGGCAGAAGACCTGCCTTTCACCCAGGTTCACTAATCAGTGTTAGACTGAAATCACATAACCCCAGCTTCCCAGTTTCTACCTGAAAAAACTCCTGAAGAATGCAGAAAGATCAAACAACGAAGAACTCAACATTATTAAGCATTGACATGTCCAGCCCTTGCCAAACTAGCTTCAAGAATGTCAGTATGGATGGCGTAATTTAATATGGTTACAAGTCAGGTGACAAAGAGAAGTTCCATCCTGAATGAGTTAACACCAGAGAGAGGTTTCCAGACAGTTGATTTTTCATTACACACGCGAAGGGTTCTCTTCATTTTGCATTTCCAATTAAGCTGCCTGAATGCCAAGAAACACATAATTTTAGTGCCTAAAATTAACACTGACTGCATTCTGTAGAAAAGCTGTACATACATCTCCTTCTCTTTGATAACCACAGACCTAGCTGGTCTAGATATGGAAAAAAATGAGAATTGACACTGATCAAAGCTCATAGCAAGGAAGGGCTGATGAGACAGAGCTGTTTGAACTGGGTATTATACAAGGGTTGCAACCCAAAAAAACATTTGCAGCAAGGACACGGTTCCTAATGCCATTCCATAAAGAGGAGAATCTGGAGCCAGCCTAGTAACCTTTTTTTTCTTCAAGGAAAGTCCTATCATTGTATCCTCAGCTCCTAATTGCAGGTACCCCCTGGGGCTACAGAGTGCAGCTGAAAGGAGTGGCTGGAACTGCCAAGACAGTGAGGTTCCAAGGTGAGGAATGAGGAATTCTCTGAGGCAGCAGGACACAGTCAGACTTGGCACATTCCCTGCTGGAGTCAGTCAGGAAGTGGGATGGAACAGAGCAAGGCTCCAGTTTTAAATGCATGCTCTCTTGTATCAGCCTGAGGCTTATGTAATTTTCGCTTGCTTAAGGACTGGTTTGGATGGCAGGAGCTCAAAAGAACACAGAAAGAAGAAAATAAATTCCAAGAGAACATGCATTTCACAATATCAACAGTCCCAAAGCCTTGAGAAGGTACTGTTGCTTTCCTCAAGGGACAGCAGCATTTTCCCCTAAGCAATGCAACTTGCTGGATACTCTAGTGCTGCATTACAGCAGCATGCTAAAATACTTCACAATGCACCCCCTGGGCAGTGACATCGTTGGGACGCACTGTGGGACCCATGGAGATCCTCACTGCGACCTTTATCACACCTCTAGACACAGTCTAGGGAAGACGGTCCCTGCTCGCTATCATTTCCTACAGTAAAACCAGACAAAAGGTGCAATTCTCAATGCACCCACAGTGAGTAGGCTGTGTCAAGGGGCATTTCAGAAGAAGACAGTACTTGTGGAGTCTTACTTTCATGACAAAAGAATACAATACCTTACCAAAGAAAGGAGAAGTCATGACAGGTTCAACATCAATAAAAAATATCCAAGTACAAGAAAAAGGCTTAAAGAAAAAAGCTTGTTAGTATTGTTTCAGTGAAGAAACAAGACAAAGACCCATAGATAGCATAAGCAATCTCAGCTCTTTCTGATTTCTACAGTCATGTCGAGCTCAGCAACAGAGGAATACGGTCCCACCTGTACCCCAAAGCATTTGATAACAGGTGTCCCATATTATATGAATCCAAAGTTCCACAAAGCTGATGTTGCTATAAATCTTACCTATAAAATAATTTGTGTGGCATTTTTCCATGGTTTGAAGCAATAAAAAATGCCTGTTTGTTTTTTTATCTAGAACTTTATTGCTTCAAAAGAACCTGCATTTGATCTCCTATTTTGCATTTTCATGCCACCGTGTTAAAATTCAGACCAGAACCTTTTACCTCTACTGCTCAAAATAGGAGGTATTGAAATGCTCCCTTAAGGTGAAAATTAGCATCTTTGAATATTCAGAATTTGGTTTTTAACTTACAGACTCACTATGGAGAAGATCTTGCTGAGAGAAAGCTGAGTCATGGAAGGAAGTTTTGCATTTTGTTATGAACACAGACAGCAAGGCTCAATGTTCTTTTCATCTACTGCAGAAGTGGTTTCTGCAGCCCAGAACCAGCTCGCGTGAAAAATCTTGCTGGTACAGGAAAGAATTACCACTGTATTGAGCAGAAGATTTACCACTCTGAACAGGACTGCTGGGCAGTCACAATTACAGGCATCTGCAGGCAACCAGCATGAAACAGATGCATTTGAATAGAGATCTTCAATTTGGATTGGTTTGGGGGTTTATCATTTGTTCTGCTTGTTCTCTTTCAGGTTTTTCTAATTCGCTAGCAAAGTAGCACTGATGACAGAACAAATACTGCGAGGAACCCCAAAGACCTGAAGCACATCATGAGTGAGTTCCTACCACTTGCAGCTTTCTTAAGTTTGTTGTTTCATTGGTAAGCATAAATGACCAAATTCTTGGCTTCTGGAAATCCCTTCACCCTGATAGCCCTAAAGGAAACTCTTCCAGGAGACAACACCAGCTGAGAATGCAGGGTTCTCAATCCAGTAAAAACAGATGCTCAAGTAGGAAATTAGGTACCTGTACAGGCACATAGAACTGCACAGAATGTTGAAAAAAAGTTGAATCATGAATATCAACACAATTTTTAAAATGACAAGAAACTTTATTCTGCTGTGTTAATATCAAGATTAAAGCAATGGTCTCAACTAAAATATCCATAAATAAGTGAGCTTTTCTCAAATCAAATTTATCAAAGCCCAGCAAGAAAACTCTGGTTTAGTCTTACCTCAGGCCTGTGCTAGGTACTGTTTACTCTGACGCTTGATCAGAAACAATAAAACTGGGTCATACTTATAGGTAAAAAACATACTCTGAAGGCTAACAAAAATCCTTTTTATCAAGAGCTACTAAAACAGAGTTAGTTCTGCATTGAGTAGTCATCAGTATTATTCAGGCATATTACATTTGCCTGGGGACATATTTTTAATAACTTTGTTCTAATAATCCCCATCACTATATTCTCATTCTGTTCTTTACCAACCTGGACACCATCACAGTGCTGGTGACATGCTGGTGATATATTACATGAAGGATGAGTTTTAAATGAAGAGCAGAAAAAAAGGAGGCATATCGTTTAGCATATTACTATAGACATTTAAATCTCCACTGATTAGAATGCTGCTTAACTGCTTTGAACATAGAGGTCTGCTCTGGCCAGTCACTATGAAATATGACTTCAAAGGAAATACTCTGAAATCGTTTCAACGTTACTAAAATGGAAATCTTGGGATATACAAATGACATGGTAGGAAGCAGCAAAGTACAACTGAACACAAACAAACCTGGGGTGAACAGCAGGGCTCAGATTTTTAAATCAGTTATGAAAATACCAAAGTAGCCTCCAAACACTAAGTACCCCTACTTAGAGCATTATTTTACTGACTAAAGTATTCAAGCAGCAACAGCTCAAATGAGTAAATCCAGGCTGAGAATGAGACTTTACAACTGCATATTAAAAAGACATTTTCAACTAGTAAAAACTGAGATATGAGACATGAGCTGTCAAGGGAAGAAGTCCTTGAGACCCTTTAGTATCACATAACAAATCCTGGAATGTGTAACTATTGAAGGGCTTACATTCTCTCAGAGCCGTTAGAAAAAAAAAATAAAAAGGGAATGGCTTAGGCAGCACAACCATCCTGGTGGACAGAAATTCTTTTTCAAGTCCTTGATGTAAGCAGTTCTCAGTTTCTGAGATACCTGTGATATCTGTGTTTCTCAGTACCTGTGATATCCTTAGCTCAGTGCTGCATTACCTAATGCAGTACTAGGCACCCTTACAGGACAGAGATTCATGCATTACAGTTCATCAAGAAAAAATATTTATAAAGATCAAACATACAATATTTAAAAACAGTTTAAAATAAGGCTTTGAAGACTTCAACAGAACACAGAAGTTTACTACTTTACCTTCATACAGTACTTTCTACAGAAAGATCTTTTAAGCTCTTGACATGACACAATTTTTTGTGTCAATTTTTTGTGAAACAATTTTTTTATCTCAGAGATAAACCCCATTGTTTTTGAGCAATTGCAGAAACATCACTATCTAAAGAGTAAATGATTTGCTCAAAGTCTCTGAGAGAAATGTGCAGCACATTGGTCCATGCCCATACCATTACATCCCCTCTCTTTTCTCCCACAACTGCCAAGTGTAAAGAAATTGTTAATAAGGCAGAATTCAGCACCATTCCTTCCGAGACACCTGACTGGGCATGCTGACGGTGAGAGAAACCCTATGTCCTCCACTTACCATTTCATTAGGAAGAGAAAACCCCACCACACCAAAACCTGAAGCAATTATCCAACACATCTGGTATTGGATTGAATAATATAAAAGTTTTCCGCCATTTCCCGAGGGTTGCACATGACAGCTGAACCGAGCAGCAACACGCTGACGGGATCTGGGGAATCCAAGCAGCTATAACCACTTGAAGTTATGAATAATTACCGCACTAGGCTGACTAATTTTGCTCCCCAACAGAGCCATAACCAATTCCCGCAAACACTAGAGGGCAACAGCGTCGCGCAGAACAACTCCGCGAAGAGAGCGAAAGGGAAAAGCCCAGCCACTGAAGGGCTGGCTGCTGCGGGGACCGCGCCAGGCAGATGCTGAGCGCGCCGGCAAACACGAAAAACAAACCCAAACCCCAAGAAACACGAGAGAAGCGGCCCGCAAACGCTGCCTCCGCAGCGGGAGCCTCAGAGCGGGGCAGCCGCCCCGTCCCGCCGCGCTCCCGGCCCGTCCCGCAGCGGAGCGGGAGCCTGCGGGCGGCTCGGGCACAACTTTGCCGGGGGCACGGAGCCGGCGAGCGCGGAGTTGTGCGGCTTCACCGCGCCGGGCCCGCGGGCACCGCCCGCCCCGCTCGTTACCTCCGGGCGCGCTCCGCCGACATGTCCCCGCGCCGTGCCCCAGATCCCGCTGCCGTCTGTGCCCTCCGCAGAGCCTCCTCCGGGAGAGCCGCCGGCACCCGGCGGGCACGGAGCCGCCCCGGGCGCGGAGGTGCGGCGGGGCTGCCGCCGGGGGTGCAGCACCGCCCGGCAGCCTCGCCGCGCCCTCCCGGAGGAGGAGCCGCGCTCGCCGGCGAGGGGCGGGCGGGGGCTCCGCCGCGCCGCCTCCGACATCGCCCGCCCTCCTCCGAGGCTCGGCCGGGCCGGGGGTGCTGCGGCCGCGGCCCCTCAGGCTGCTCCCGCCTTCAGCGACCCGCGGGGTCCACCCCGCACGGCACCTGAGGACCCGCCGCCCATACGCGGGCCGCCACTCCCTCAGTTGTGGGTTTCTTATTCTCTGTCTTATGATTTATTTATTTATTTTTTTTTATCCCGCTCCTCCGAAGTCAATTTAGGAAGCCCCTGCTGCAGACGCTCTGAGGGGAAGTTTAATTTACACCCTTCCGCCAAATCCCTCGCTGTCGGTGCGGCTTTAGGTATGGCCGATTTCTGAGCTGCTCTAAAGGCAGCGCTCAAGGGTGCAAATTCCGTGAGGTCAGTATCTTATCAAGACAACGTAGGGTTAAAATCTTGAGAGAATGACAGTTAATGTGTTTGCAGCCTCGCTCCTCTTCTTTATTGAATTTTCTAACCCTATGTTAAACATAGTTAGTCCTACTGTATTTTTCACTGATACCCTGTATCCCTTGCTCTGGAGATGGAGCTGCTCCATTACTGCAGGTGAGGGAGTTACGATTCCCTGTCTGAACTGCATTAGCTTTCACAAATGGGAAATGAAATTAATAAATTTTACAAGTGCCCTCTTGATCTAGCTAATTTACCTCACAATTG
Source organism: Cettia cetti (assembly GCA_013401135.1). Taxonomy (NCBI): domain Eukaryota; kingdom Metazoa; phylum Chordata; class Aves; order Passeriformes; family Sylviidae; genus Cettia; species Cettia cetti. The sequence goes on from VZUI01017594.1 coordinate 165,246, forward strand.
CCCAGTGATTGTTAGCTCACCTAATGGCTGACAGTTCAATACATCGGATTAACTCCATCACTGGCGCATGTCTGTCCAAACCTTCCTTTCCGTGACTAGCTCAAGGCAAAAACTTAAAGGAGAAAAGCTACGGTCACCCAAGCATTGCTTTTCCAAACATCAGGAGAATTTACAGCTCTTAATTCAGGAATACTGTTATTTACTTTCTCCTCTCTTTTTCTCCCCTTTATTCTCATGACACGCTAAATACCCCAAATTTTACTGTCTTCTAAGCTACAAAACAGTGCAAGGTCCATGAACTAGACTTAGAGTAGAAAAGAGAACCTGTCACAAGGGCTTACTATGTGTGAGGGTATTAATCCCTGGAAGAGAGTCCATCTGAAATCCTGTTGGCCTCTCAGTATTCTACAGAAAGGGATTTTCTCCCAGATTAAGCTTCTCAACTGGGTGAATATCCTGCTACAGTCTTGTTTTGGGGACTCTCTATTATGAGGGAATTTCCTACAACAGGCTAGGAAGCATGGGTGGAAGTCAGCCACAAGTGACTGAAATTCTCAGCTGTGGGTTCAAACTCACAGTTCCCTTCCTACCCTTCTCTCTGAGCAGCTGTTTTTAGGTTATCACTGGCCAACCTGGACAGAAATGTGTTGGAGTGTGCTTGTCCTTGGAAGCACTTGGTTGCTTACAGAGATCTGCCAGACACCTCACAGCTGAGGGCTGCAGCACTGCACATCAGCTGCAGCACCGAGTGCTTCTGGCAGGAATATTAACAGCTTTCATCTTTCTTGGTGCTACTTCTCAGGTTTTTTTGCTCTTGAGCTGTCAGTGTAGCGTGCACTGGGAGTGATGTCTTAGCCATTCATTGAGCAATACGTCTTAAGACACTGCTGACTGCTTCTGGCCAAGATTTCTTCCTGGCACAGAGTACTTCAGAAAAAAACGGGAAAATGGGTTGTAAATCCAGACAAGAAATTAGGGAAGAGGAAAACCTACTGAACTGCAGGCAAAACAGAGACACCTCTAGACAACTGCTAGTCTCCACCATGAACTAAGGACTCAGCTTTCTGCCTTTCTTACTGCTGGCCTCTACACATGAATGCTCTTTCCCATTCATGTTTTTCTTCCAGCTCAAGTCTCCACCTGTACTACGTCCTTCTGCATCATCAGCAATCTCTCTCCCTCAAATGAACTGAATCTCGCCTTGTCTCAGGTCTTACCACTTTCAGGCAATTACTGAAAGAAACAGTTCTAACCATTTGTCTTGGGTTATGGAAGCAAAAAAAATGTGTATTCTATTTTATCTGTTGAAAGCAGTTGGGGAAATGTTATTATCTCTTGTAACTGCGGGGGAGGGGGGGGATGGATGCCTTCTGATAATGGCCCAGCTGTTAAACTGGGTGGGGCAGTGTTTCTTATCTCTTTCACCACCATCCTCCCTCCAGGGGGCTATCTTCTGCTAAATGGACCATTAAGCCTCACCAATCACATGACACATTGCCTCATCCCATTGTGAGATGCTCCACCCAGTGTTGGGGGGGGGGGGGGG
>VZUI01017604.1:0-11202 GCA_013401135.1 Cettia cetti
GAAGGAAGGAAGGAAGGAAGGAAGGAAGGAAGGAAGGAAGGAAGGAAGGAAGGAAGGGAGGAAGGGAGGGAGGGAGGGAGGGAGGGAGGGAGGGAGGGGAGGGAAGGGAGTTATGGGATTTCTCCCTGCCTGCAGGTCTGGAAGCAGCCGCGGCTGCCGGACGGGCAGCCAGGGACGGCGGCTGTAGGGAGGGGACAGCTGCCCTGGGGACAGTGCGCTCATCGACACACGGCAGGCACCAGAAGGCCGTCCTTCCCGCAGCTCCCGTATCCCGGGAGGGGGTGAGCGAGCCCCGGGTCCAGCCTGAGGGACGAATCTCCCCGAGGCTCCAGGTGCTGCACAAGGCGATGGCAGCACTGCGGTTCGTGCCGCGCCTGCAGCGAAGCGTCTCGGGCAAAGCCCTCCTCCTCCTCCTCCTCCTCCTCACTTCTCCCGAAGGCAGGAGGTGTGCAGGCAGGTCCCAGGGAAGCAGCAGCCACCGCCATCTGTGGCGGGCAGCGCTGCCGGGAAGGCAGGCGGGGCTCCTGCCCTGCTGCCGTGGGATGCTCACCCCGACCAGCCTGGGGGCAGCTGGACACCGGCCATCTGCCCAGACCCAAAGTGCGGAGATTAAACTCACCCTGCCAAGCTCTGGAGCGAAGGTGGGAGCAAAGGAGCCACAGGGCAGAGGAAGAGAAGCCGTCAGGACCCGGAAAGCAGCTGCTAGCGTTGTTAACATTTCCCATTTTAATTGCTTTAATGACACCCTGAGGGTTGGATGTGCGACTCAACGAGTGCCCTGAGGAGCTGAGCTGAGCACAGCTGTCACCACCCGCCCCCCTCCTGCCCATCCTCGCCCAGCCAAGTAATTAGTGCGGTTAATGATGCTGGCTGCAGAGCCTGGCAGCCCGAACCCCCGGCAGCAGAGAGAGCCTGACCCCCGGCTGGCAGCTGCGAGCAGCACCACGGCGAGGGAGCCGCGCTTCCCTGCGCCTCCCTGGCGCTGCCAGAGGTCTCGGACTGGAGCAGAGGTGGCATTCACCTCCCCAAAGTGCTCCCCGAGATCTGCTGTTCCCCTTCTCTGGGATGGGCTGGCACACGGGGCTGAGCCAGGATCGCGACAAGACGGAGATGACAGCAGGGAGATGACAGCTGGCACCGGGCTGGGCTGTGCCCGGGCACCACCAGCCCTCATCCTTAACCCCGGCCGCCTTTCTCCTCCTCAGCCCGGCAGGGCAGGGGCAGCGCCTCTGTCCCCACCGGGTGACAGAGCGCCGTGCTGCCGGACACACGGCAGTGCCAGGGCCCTCTCAGCAGGGAGATTTGGGCGCTGTCCCCCCGGCGCAGCTCTCGGAGCACAGGCAGGAGCAGCAGGAGGTGCCCCGCGGTGGGCTCCGGCCCGGGCTGTGCCGCTGGCCCCGGGCGATGGCCGGGGAGCGGCCGCCTCCCCCGGAGCCCCGGCCCCTCTCACAGAGCGGCACGGCCGCGGCCTGGGGGGGACGCGGTGTGACAGGAGGAACCGTGCCAGCATCTCTGAGCACTAAGACAGCCGCCACCTGCATTTTCAACTCCCCCCGTGCCACCCACAGCCGCCACGGTGCCCGGGCGACCTCCAACCCGCACGGAGCATCCTCCTCCCCCACGATCCCGGTGCTTCGGGAGCGAGCAGGGACACGGGCTGCACCCGGGGGCTGCACCCGGGGGCTGCAGCAAGCAACGCTCTGCCGGATGCCATGGCTGTGAACAGCCCCGGGGAACCTTCCACGGCGTTCCTGCCAGACACAGCTCCCGCTCCGGGAGTTATGACAGCCGGCTCCGGATGAGGCGTGGGCTGTTTCTAACCACCCAGAGGCCCAGCGTTCAGCAGGAGGACACGACACCATTATTTCAGTCATCGCGACCGTGCACAGCTCCGGGCTGGCACGGGCTCAGAGCCTCAGGCTCATCCCTCGGGCCGGTTCCTCCGGGAAGGGGCTCGCCCCGACGCCCAGTTGGCTCCCCGAGGGGGCTGGGCAGGAGCGCGGGGGTCCCGCCCGCGGTACTCACATCGTGGAAGATGGGCAGCGGCTGCCGGCGGGGCTTGTGGCCGCGATCAGCTGAGAGCAGGCACACGGCCAGCAGCTCGGCACACGACATCATGGTCCGGCCGGCTGCGGGGCTGCGGGCACGGGGGCGCGGTGCGGTGCTGCGGGTGCAGAGCCTCCGGGCGCGCTGCGGTGCCCTGGGATGCGCTGCGGTGCCGCGGAGCGCGGAGCGGTGCCTCCGGGCACGGTGGAGGCGGTGTGCGAAAGTGCGGTACCGCGGGTGCGGTCCGGTGCCGTCGGGATGGGTTCGGGGCGGTACCGCGGGTGCGGTCCGGTGCCGTCGGGATGGGTTCGGGGCGGTACCGCGGGGTGCGGTTCGGTGCTGTCGGGATGGGTTCGGGGCGGTACCGCGGGGTGCGGAGCGATGCCGTAGGACGAGGTGCGGTGCCTTAGGGCCCGGGTCGGTACCGTAGAGATGGGCTTGGTGCGGAATGAACGGCCTTGGTGCGGCAGGGATGGGGCTGGCTCGGTGCCGTAGGGATCAGCTCGGTGCGGTGCCGTAGGGATGGGCTCGGCTCTGTTCGGTGCTGTAGGGATGGGTTCGGCTGGGCTCGGTTCGGCAGGGTTGGTTCGGCTGGGCTCGGCTCGGCTGGGCAGGGTGGTGTGGTTAGGTTCGGCCGGGCTCGGCTGGGTTCGGCTCGGCTCGGCCCGGTCCGTGCGCAGGTCGCGCCCCGCCGATCCCGACTCAGCCGAGCCGCTCCGCCGCCTCAGCCAACTTTGGCTCCGCGCAGGGCCCGCCCCCGCCGCCATCCTATTGGTCACGGGCCGTGATTGGCACCAGGAGCCACCAATGCGCTTAGCGGAGCGGAGGGGGGCGGTGCCGCGCCGGGTCCCGGTGCCCGCTGGCCTCTGGGGTGGTCCCGGTTGGAGCCAGCCCGGCCCAGCCCGGTGTGCTCCCGCTCACGGGTGGTGTGGCCATCCCTCAGTGTCCCGGCGTGGCCATAGGTCTCAGTAGCCCTGGTTGCCTCAGCTGATCCCAGTGTGGCCATGGGTGGTCTCAGTGTGGTCACTGTTGGCTCTGGGTGCCCTAAGTGAGACCCCAGCTGGTCCCAGTTTGACCGTGGGTGGCCCCAGTGTGGTTGCTGTTGGCCCCACTGTAGCCCTGATCACACCGATGGGGCCCCAGTTGGTCCCCGTTTGACCACAGGTGGTCCCAGTGAGGTCGTTGTTGGCTTTGGGATAGTCCTGATTGTCCCAGTTGGTCCCAGTTTGACTACTGTTGGTCCCAACACCAACACTGTTGCCACTGGGAAAGTCCTGGTTTCCCCAGTTGGCCCTGGGCTGGCCCCAGTTTGACCCCAGGTGGTCCCACTGTGGTTTTGGTGGCCCTGGAGTGGTCTCCTGACACCCAGGGTGGTTCCAAATAAGTTCCTGGCGGTGCCAGCTCCCCCATGCCCACAGTGCCAGACAGCCTTTGCTCCGTGCTGCTTCCCTCTGGAGCAACATGCCAGGATCCTGGTACCTCCCGAGGTGTGACAGCACCCCTGCCCCAGCAGGCTGGAGGAGATGAGGAGAAGGAGGAAGAACTGTCTCCATCCCTTGTGTGCCTGCATTCCAGGATTTCACTTACTGAGAAAGGGGCATGGATCAGTTTTGCTTGGATTTTGCAAAATCTCAGGCAGGCTTTGCCTCCCTCAGCACCAGCTCTGCTTTCACCTGGAGCTCTCCAGGACGCCCTGACTGCTGAGCTCAGCTCTGCTTAAGCCAGGTCTCTGATCCAAGCTCCTTCCCCACCCCAATGTGACGGAGCTGCAGCACATGGAGCTCCCTCACCTCCTGCTCCCTGGGGATAATGTGCTCCAAGCTGAGCCTGCGGCACTGCAGCTATTTTTACCATCTCCCAGCTGTTCCAGGTGTGTGCAAGGCAAAAGAGGTGGAAAAAGTGCACCTGGGCCCTGGCAGGGGCATCCCAGGGCTCCAGGGTGCACGTGCACTCACTGCACTTGGCACGGGGCTGTCCCCAGGGAGCCACAGAGGTCCAAGGGCTGGAGCTGTTGAGCGTGGCCATCATCCAATCCAGCTGAAATGGGAGCAGGAACAAAGCACAGGCAAGGGATGCAGCAGGGACAGGGGGATCACCTTGCCAAGGGAGAAGGGAAGGGGCTTGGGTGATGGTGGGGTTCTGCTATGGATCAAAAATTCTCCCTTGGAAGGGCTTCCCACATTCCCATCTGCTCCAAAAATCCATGCCCAGTGGGATCCCTTGGAGTCAGAATGAGTTTCCATGTGGGAAGGAGCAGCCTGAGAGTGAGGATGAAGTTCAGGGCAAAACTGCTGGCAGGAGGTAAGAGGTGCTCCCACCTTCCACAGGTGCTTCCCATGGCAGGGAAGGGGGACATGGCCCTGGCTGGGGGGGACACCAGGGCTGTGCTCTGCTCCCCAGCACCTCAACAGGGTGGAATTACAGGAAGCACCCACTCAGCAGCATCCCAGGAATAAACCATGCTGCTCTTCACCTCCCGAAGTTCCCTCATTGTGGAGGAAACAGGAGAGATTTTTGGAAGTGGAAGCAGGGAAGCGTGGAGTGGGATGCAGAGGTGGGGCAGGGCAGCCTATAGAGACTCCAAACCCCTATGGGACCCTCTGAGGGGGATTAGGTTGAAGGTACAAACCCCTTATGGGGGCACCTAATGCCACTGCCAGCCTGTCCTGGAGCTCGTCCCTCTGTGGAGCTCTCCTGACTCCCCCAGATCTCAATCCTACAGCACAGGGACAGGAGACCCCAGGGCTGCCTGGGCTCAGCACCGTGGCCAGACCCTGCACAGCATTTTCCAGTGCCAATGGAGTCACCAGTGCAGCCTGCCAGCACCCCAGGGCTGGATGGACACAGTGGGGTCACACCGCCTGGGAATGAGAGCTGAGAGCCCACGGAGCAGGCAGGGTGTGTGCAAGGTGCCCATCCTCTGACCCTGCTGCCTTCACCTGACAGAGAAAAGCATCTTTGGAGCAGACAAATAAATGCAGGCAGTGCCTGGGGCCGCTTCCCAGTGCTGCCATGTGCTCCTCCAAAGCAGCTGCCATCAGCTCCCTCCCCAGCGATCCGAAATAGCAGGAGGGAAGCCCTTCAGCTGTATCATGAATCATCCTGGGAGGCAGAGTGGTTATTTTTACAGCTCACGTGGAGCTCCAATGTGGCCCCCAGGGCTGGGCTGTGCTGCTGCAGTGGGACACAGCCCTGTCCCTGCTTCCATGGGCGCTGGGAGTCCCAAGGGTTTGGTGTCCCAGGTTTCCTGGGGACAACGTGATGGTGATGGCACCAGAGAGGTTTGCCTTTGCTCAGGGGAAGGAGGCAGAGCTGTGTTGCTGCTGGGAGGGCTGGCTGTGGGAACGGCCCTGCAGAGCTGGGGATGTCAGTGTCAGTCCTCTCCCCTCTCCCTGTGCCTCCTGGCCCCCACAAACACCAGGGTGTCTCCCCTTTGGCAGCACTGCAGATCCCCATCACCATCCATCACGAGGGAGCTAAGCAGAGGAGAGGAGGAGGGATGGATGAGGAGAAGTTGGCATATGGCTGGGCTGGGCACCCTGCAGGAGCTCACAAACCCCCAGCCCCTGCCACCTCAGGTGACAAACACCAACCCTGCCATGGAGGACACAGCAGGCAGGGACGTGGGGCCGTGCCCTCCCACCTGGCACCTGTCCCCCTGCCCTGGCTCTGTGGGGCTGCAGTGCCATGGGTTGGAGCAGCAGGAATTCTGTTCCAGTGCCATGGTCTGAAAGGCCCCATTGCAGGGGTGCCAGCATGGCAGACACCAGCTCTTCCCACCCCCGTGTGACACTGCCCTGCTGGGCACTGGTTGGAGATGGCAGGGCCCTGGCTGGCCCTGCTGCCAAGCTTTGGAGGGCTGGGAAAGCTGGGAAAGCTGGGAAAGGGAATGGAGTGCAGAGCTGAGCCATGGGGCTTGGCACCCCACACCTGCACGCTGCCATCCACACGTGTCCAGCTGGAGGAACAAGCTGGGGGCAGCACAGCCAGCCAGGGACTGCCTCAGGGGTGGGAGCAGAGGCACGAGGATGCAGGCAGGAGGCCAGGCAGTGGTGATGGGCTCTCTGTGCCACCCAGCACCCACCAGCAGCCTGTCCTGAGCCTGGGATCCCATTCCCTGCCGGTGCAGGAGCAGGGTGAGTTTACACAACATGGCCAGGGTGAAATATTTATCAGGCTGTTTACAGGACAGCCAGGCAGGAGGCTGGGCAGGAGGAGGGGAGAAAGTGCACAAACACGGGCGGGAAGTAGCACAGCCCTGGCTGCCACTGGGGCAGTGGCCATGGCCCTGCTCAGCCCCGTCCTGGCTGCCCAGGAGCTGCTGGCAACTCCAGGCTGCCCTCCCCAGGGGTCCCCAGTGCCCCTCAGTGCTGCTGTGCTGCAGAGGGAATCAGGACACCCGGGGCTGCTGCTGGCAGACAGCGTGGCCCCAGCCAGCAAGGACACGGGGACCTCGAACTTTGGGCCAGAAACCGGTGCCAGCAGGTGCCTTGAGGCAGCACCAAGAGCTGGGCTGAGCGGGGAAAGCTGGGAGCTCAGTGGCTGGAATTGGCCCCATGCTGCAGCCACAGCCAGGAAAATGCTGCCCCAAAACCAAGGGGAATGCACGGGAGGGGACCAGGCAGAAGGAACCAAGTGGGGACAGGGGCTGCTGAAAGGAAAGCAAACCCCATCCAGACCCATCACTCCATCCTCCTGCAGCACAGCCTCTGTGGAGGAGCAGGAAGGGCAGGATCAGCCCCAGATCCCACCCTCTGTGGGACCAAGGACCAAAGCACCTCTTGCAGCCCCAGGTATGGACATACCTGGTCATGTATTTCAAGTTCAAAGTGGCAAACAGAGCACAAAATAACCCCAGAGCTCCTGGTTCCTCAGCTGAGGTCCCACCACCCCTCACACCCCCAGACACCTGAGCACAGCCCAAGGGCAGAGTCAGTAGAAACCTTTATTAAACACAAAGCTCAGAGGAACACAAGCTTGTTAAATGGCAGTAAAAGTGAAAGTGCGTCTCCAGCTCGGCCCAGGAGGGGCCCAGGCCCCCCCTCCCCTCCTCTCCCAGCCCCTGTGGCCTTGGGGATGGGGAGCCAGAGCCAAAAGGCTGAAGGGCTGCACGGGGAGAGGAGGAAGGGAAGCCTGGAGCCAGCGTTGGGTGCTCACCTGCGGAGACGCTCCCACGGACACCTCAGTGTCCCCTGAGGGGACACGCACACGGTCCCAGGGCCACCAGCCCCACCCGGCCCCCGCAGCCACCTTGCCACATCCGTGGCCTTGCCAGCCCCCTTTGGGACACAAGCAAAGCCAGGAAGTGCTGGTGAGACCCTGGTGGCACCCTCTGTGTCCCACCAGCACTGTCGTCCTGCTCCCTCCGTTCTGGGAGAGCTCCACACACCATAAATAATAAATAAATACCCCACGCTCAGCCAGGCTGTGGGCAGCCCCCACGCAGGGGGGCAGCCCTGGCCCAGCACCCCCCACACCTCCACCACCCCCTCCCAGCACAACAAAAACTCTCAGCACCCCCACTCTGCAGTACAGCCTCCCCAAACCCCCATGGAAATGAAACGCTGTCCCCAGGGGACAAAAATAAATTAATCAAATCATTAATCTATACACAGGACTGCTTAAAGCTCTGGAACGGGCTCCTGGGGGGCAGCGGCTCTGCCCTGGGCAGTTCCCCCTGATCAGGGCCCTGTGGGGGGGTCCCCCAAGATGGGAACCCCACCCTGGCATCCTCCTTGTGGGGCTGGAGCTGGGGATGCCACTGGCCCCCGCCGGGCTGGGGGGGCTGGAGGGATAAGGAGAAAATATTGCAAAACGGGATGGGGGAGGAACAGCAGGCGCTGGAGCCAGAGGGGCTGCCCTACCCTGTGCCCTGCCCACCCTGCCAGGGCTGCCCCTCCCCTGGCAGCTCCCCCAAGCACCAGGGCAGCCACAGCTTCAGAAGTCCAAGGGAGTGAAGTCCCCAAAGTTGCAGTCGAAGAGCTCGCTGATGCCCTCGCCCTCCTCCAGCCCAAAGTGATAGTCCTGTGCCTGTGGCGGTGACAGGTTGATGAACTCATCGGCCAAGAAGCCAGCCAAGTCCTCCCTGCTCTGCTCCAGCAGCATGTCCATGGAGGCCAGTGGAGACAGGCTCACCTCCTCCTCCTCCGGGCCCTTGCTGGGCAGCGTGCTCGGCCCTGGCAGCAGCGCTTCTGTGGGGCGGAAAAGCAGCTGTAAATCCCACAATGCTCTGCAAACAAACTCCCCAAAAAAGCTTTTTTGGCTATGGAGATCCTGCCTTCCCACCTCCCTGCCTAGTTGGGGTGCCCAGGCATCATGCCAGCTCTTTGCTGGTACCAACAGCAGAGGGGCTGATGAAAGCTATTGTGACATCCCAGTATGTCCCTTATGTCCCCAGCCTCTCCATGTCCCCAGTCCCACCTTGCTCTCCAGGCAGCAGCGGCATGTTCACATCCTGGGCAGGATGCAGGAGCAGAGAGGCTCTGGGCTGTGGATGGCTGGGGGAAGAGTCCTCTGCAGGGGCTTTGAAGGGGCTCTTGACAGGGCTGCAGACCCCCGAGCTGTCCTCGGGGCAGAGGAACACATCGATGGGGCCCTGAGTGCTTCGCACGGAGACCTGGAACGCCTGGGGAAGGGGGCAGCGGCCGACAGGGCGTCACAGGGATGCCCAGGGAACACGGGGCCGCTCAGGGAGGGCAGGGGAGGAGCAGAGCCTGACCCCAACTCACCTCTGCTGGGTCTGAGACCTGCAGCTGGGTCTCTGGGGGGGCTTTGATAACCATCACCATTTGCTCCGCAGGGTCCACGATGCTGCGGAGGTCCTGGCAGGTCACGTAGGCTGCGGTGGGGCGGGTCAAGGAACGGACACGGGGAAGGGACACAGCCTGCCTGTGACACCGGGGCACACCCACACCCAGCCAGCCCCACCCCAGGTGCAAAGGATATTGCTGGTTGGCGGGGTCCTCGGTGAGCAGGCGCAGCTGCACCGTGCACATCTGGATGAGGTCATCCAGCTGCCGCTCGGCCGCCTGCAGCTCCCGCAGCTCCTTCTCCAGCAGCCGGTGCCGGCCTGGCGCTCCCACCGTGGCCTGGCTGCCCCTGGGGAGCGCCGTGGCCGTCAGGAGCCAACCCCCACAGTGGCCTCTGTCCCCGAGGCCCACCCCACACCCAGGCAGGGATTTTGCAGCAAGCCACACCCCGAGGCTGGATGCAGCCCCCCCATTCCCCTGGATGGCTTGGGGAGCCCCAGGGGGACTCACAGGTGATACAACACTGCTCAGGAGCCTCCTGCCACCGAGCGCAGCCCTCCCCACAGGGGGCACCACCTGGCTGCAGCAGAAGCTCTGGTGACCCTGCCCTGAGATTCTCCATCCAAGTAAGAGCCTCCCCCACCCCAGGGAACAGCCCCACGAGCCAGGGGACCTACAGCCACTGGATGTGGTTCTTGGACTTCTTGGTGATGAGCTGTATGCCCTCCAGGACATTGGTGATGTCGTAGATGCGCCTCTTCTGCACCTTCAGGACCTCGGCCGCCCAGTTGAGGTCCACCACACCATCTGGGGACTGGCTCAGCAGCTCCAGGAAGCGCTTGGTGGTGAGGTTCAAGGAGGTTTCATAACGGGACTTCTCCCCAGGAGACTTTGCCCCTGCCAGACGTGGAGGACAAATGTCATTTAAACGCAAGGGAAACCCAGAGCTGAAACTGAAAGGTCACAAAACTCCTGCCATGCTTGCTTGTGGACTAGTGACCAGGACTGGCACCCCAAACCCAATCTGTTTTCTCAGGGCAATGAGGGGAGCTGCCCAAATCCCGTGTAGGAAGGATGTTGCAGCAGCTGGCACAGCCTGTGCCACCTGTGCTCCATTGTGACCACAACTGGAACTGAGACACCGAGTGCCAGGCAGGGCTCAGGGGGGAGACAGCAGCAGGTCCACCTGGGACACTGCACTGACACCGTGCTGGCACCTACAGCTCCATCCCACAGGGAGGGACAGAGGCAGCGTGGTGCCCAGATGGGCAGGACAGCCATGCCAGCAGCACGGGGCACAGCAGTGAGCACGGAGAGCGGGCAGCTCAGGCCACCCCAGGGACAGCCCATCCAAACCGACACAAAGGGACTGGCAGCACCTACAGGGGTGAGCCTGTGGGAGCAGCGTGGGGCTGCTGGAGCTCTGCTCGGAGCTGGGCTGGCCAGGGGGCCAGGGGGAGGGGGGCTGATACCTTTAGCAGGGTTCCTGGCCTTGCCCCGGCCCACTGGCAGACTCTCCGCTATGTACTGGTGATCCGTCTCCAAGTTCAGCTTCCTCTTCACCTGCAAGGGATGGGGTCAGCAGAGGCACAGCCACCCCACGGCTCCACTGCTGGAGGAGGCTTTCTGTGAGGAACCCCCACAGCACTGCGGGGTACACACACCCCAGATCCCGGCAGGAAGGAGCTGACAGCAGCTGTCACACACGCTGGAGATCGTCCCAGCCGTGGGGGCCCTGCCACGCTGCGGGGAGCGCCCCAAAGCCGGCGTGGGCCGTGGGTGGGGAGGCAAAGCACGGCCCGGCGCCCGGGCCTGCGGCTTCCGGAGCGGCGGCGGGGCAGGGCCGGCCCGGCAGGTGCTGCGTGGCACGGCCCGGCCGCACAGCCTGGCACAGCCGGGCGCACGGGCTGGCACGGAGCGGGGCACGGCACAGCATATGGCACAGCAGGGAGCAGTACGGCCCGGGCCGGTATGGAGCCCTAGCCGGTATATAGCGCGGCTCGATGTACGGCCCGGCTCGGTATGGCACGGCTCGCTACACAGCACGGCCCGGGCTCCAGCCGGACCCATTGTACAGCCCGGCTCGGGGTACCCGGTCGGGTATACGGCCCGGTGGGTACACGGCCGTTTGGACGAAGCCCAATACTGCTCAGCCCGGAACACGGCCCGGCCCCGCCGGTCCCCGGAGCCCCCGCCCGGCCCCCGCCCCCTCCCCATCCCACTTGCGGGGGTTACCGGCGGGCGGCCCAGCGCGGGCCGTCTGGGCGCGGCGCCGGGGCGGGCGGGCTGCGGCGTGGCGAAGAGCAGGAGGTCGGTATCGGGGTGGCCGCCGCCCGCGGGCTCCTCGGCGGCGGCGGAGACGATCAGGAGGTGCGGGGAGGCGCTGCCAAGCAGCGCCGCCAGCCCC
>VZUI01017613.1:0-53721 GCA_013401135.1 Cettia cetti
GGTGGGAGCTGCGCGCCCGGCCGCGGGGGCCCCGCGCCGGCGGGGGCGGGGGGCTGCCCCCGCCGCCTGCCTGCCTGCCTGCCTGCCTGCCTGCCTGCCTGCCTGCCTTCCTGCCTTCCTGCCTTCCCTCCCTTCCCTCCCTGCCTGCCTCCTTCCCTTCCCCTCCTGCTCCCGCCCGGCCCGGCCCGGCTCCGCTCGGCTCGGCGCTGTGATTGGGCGGAAGATGGCGCTGGGCGGATGGAAATCCTAATGACAGTCTCCAAAATCGCCTCCATCTGTACCATGGTGAGTGAGGGGCCGGGGCTGTGCCGGCTCCCCGGGGGTGGGGACGCGGGCGGCGGGCTGCGGGGGCGCGGGGCGGGAGCGCTGCCGTGGGCGGCGGTCGGGAGCGGAGTGGAGCGGGGTTAATCGGCTTTGGGAGACTCAACCTGGATGCGGGCGCCGAGGGGGTTGGGCTGGGCGGGCGGCGAAGCGGGGTCCCGGCTGCTGGCGGGGAGCACGGGGGCACAGCATTTCCCAGAGTTTGCCGAAAGCGGGGGCAGCGCCCCAGGGCATCGCCTCCGGTCCGAGGCTGCCTATCGCAGGCGTGCGGTGGTTACGGTCGGTTTTCTGGGAGCGCCCTCCTTCTCCCGACGCACTCCGTAGCGTCCCTGCTCTCCTTGCAGCGCTCCTGTGCTGGGGCTGGGATCGCCCACCCGCGGGCGGGTGCTCCCCGGGTGACCCGGACACGTGCGGGCATCCCATGCCGCCCGTGTGATCCGAGTGGTGTGCATCGATCCAGGTCCCGATAGGAGGCTTCTCCCTGTGATTGCTCTCGTTACTGTCTCTCGTGATGAATTAGAGCCGTAAGCAGAAGCACGGGTGTGATAAGGCTCTCTTGGGTTGTTTAAAAGGGGGGTGAGGAGCTCCGTAGATTGGCTGATGGACGAGTGATAAATTTAAGGAAGGAAATATCCCTTAGTCAGTAGAAGTTACTGCTTGTCATGGAAGAGATGTGCTGATGGTTCATAGCAAAAGTTCTTATATTTGTGCTCTCTTCTACCTATTCCATGGCCGTGTGAAAGTTCTTGTTACCAAATCTGTTTCCACAGGAAGAGATGCATCAGGGGAAGAACACGCTCTGTCATCTACTCTGTTAATTTGCTGAATTGCCGTTATAATGTCTAATAACATCAAACAGTGGGAAATGCTTACGTTTCTTAATATTGGAAACTGATTTATGGTTTTCATAAATCTTGCTGCAAAAAGGCCTTATTGTCTCAAACAGATATTTCAGAGATGGCCTGTGAGAATTTTAAGTGAGTATCTGTAAGCCCATAGGATGGGATTGCTCAGGTGGTGTTTTGTCACTGGAATAATGGGGTTTTTTTGACATGGGAGATGACATCTTTTAGTTTGGAACTGTAAGAGTAAGATATATTTATCAGGAGTCATACTGACATCTTTATGTGGCCAGATTTGTAAGACATGTCCTTTGTGCTTAAGGAGTTTCCGTTCTCTGAAGGCAGGTTTTTAGGTTGTTGAAGAATCAGTGTGATTGTTCCCTGAGCTGGGGCCATCTTTTATTATGGTTCTAGCTGACATCTTTTCACCCACAGTTGGCTGCTGCCCTTTGTGTCAGCATAAATTCAGTGCTGGCCTCTTGATTTGGGTCAAGTGTGAGACCTCACTGCTCTGCTTCCAGACTGTATACAAACCATAGGTCTGGACTGGACAAGCAGATAGTTAAAGATTGTTCTGTATGCATGTTTATTAGAAATGATGTTATGTCACTAAGATTAAGGTCAATTCCAAAACAAAATTTTCAACTAAAAATCTTCTTATTACTGACTAAAGTGTCTGTATCCATAAAGCTGAAATTCTGATGGCAGTTAGATATTATCTGTCCAGTCACTGTCATGTGCACCGAAGTGGATTAACTCCAGGCATAAAATTTTTGCTAGGCCTTTCTGATTCATGGGCTTTAATAGTGCTGTGATATGGGACGACCTAGCATAGGATACCAGCTGTAAAAGTTTTTCAGATTGGGCTTAAAAGTATGTTTGTAAAGATAGTGTGAAGAAGCACTTGGTATTTACTGTGGTGTTGTTCAGAACCGTGTGGTTGAGGTGAGGCAGATCTTTTTAATTCTGACAGGAGTCAGATACTTACTTATAAGCATATGTTTTACAAAATTGAAGAGGATTATAATTGCTGAGTAATACAGTGGTTTTTTTTCTGGCAATGCTTCTTCATGTCAACACACTTTGATAAAGTGCCAGACAACTACCTAAGAATTCTTACAAGTTTTTCTTGCCTTTTCCCATGCCTCTTACAAGAACTCTCAGACTGTTCTGTGTCTACTTGTGATTACTTAGTACAAAACCAGTAACTGGCAATTTTTGTCAAAAGACAGTTTGTGCTTGCACAAAGCTAGGATGCATGTACACTTATAATCTGTAACAGAGCAGTCTAGAACCATACTGAATAAACTGTTCCGTTGCACTTCTGCATTTCATGACTTCTTTTTTTTAATCTGAATTCAAGTTTTGCTTCTCTTGACCCATTTATATTTTATGTGTCTCACCCTTGTTGTTCACCTAATATAAAGCAGTATATTACATTTTACAGTATGGGTAGGTTGTGTGTGTATAGTGAAGAGTGATAACCAGTACATTTAATTTATCTGTGGTACCTTCTGGGGATGATCTCCCTAGAGGACATCCTGTCTGTGTTGGTTGGTACCTTTGTATATGCTACATTAGTTCAGATATCTATAGCTCAGTGTTCCTACCAATGTTAACAGAGCTCTTTCTGCAGTAATGTGTCCTAGTGTATCGCCTTTCAGCTTCCTTAAAATTTTTTCCTCTATATCACCATTCACATGCTTCGTTGTGCTCAAGTAAGTCTTAATTACAAGGCTGGAGATTGTGGAAAAGCACTGAAAATACCTCTGCCCTTGAGTGCTTTAGCCACTGTTCTTGTTGCAAAATGGATGAGGTTAAAATTGTGTGGTCTACTTTTTAAAATTATTTTTAAAGTCTTTGCAGTAAAAGTAGAACTTGGTCTTTACCCTCATCCATGAGTAAAACTGCGTTCAGAGTCCTACTTGACTGAACTATATGGGATTTTTATGCATGGCTGAGGAGGGATAAAGTAACCTAGGCTAACTGCAATGAAGATGTGCCCCATGCTAGACTCACAGATTGCATCTAGTACTTCTGATGTCTGCTTCTGTTGTCTAGAATCCAGGAAGCACTTGCCAGCAGTTAAAAGGCATCAAGTCTTTGAGTAGCTGAAGCAAAGAGAAGATAGAAAGTACATTAGTAGCATAAAAGCTATGAAAATCCTCCAAGATGTCAGCCTCAGACATACACAAGGAAGTTGTAATGGTAGTACTTGTTTTCAGTGTTTCTTCCAGAAAGTGATTGATGATGTTGGCACAATCTGAAAAAGTGTGATGAACTTTAAAACTATTCTAATCAAAATCTTCTGTGTTTTGGGTGTTTGTCTATGCATTCCCGTCTCTGTCTGCCAGCTCAGCGTCTTGCATACAAGGTCTGTCACCGAATATCTTCAGTGATTGTTTCAGCCCCCCAGCACTCACATCAAATGCATAGTTTGTGGTTAGATGTTGATTGCATGATGTAACAGTGTTCTGCATGAGAGCTTCTGCTTATCTTACAATCCACATTTTTGTTCTGTTTTTGAAAGGATTAAGACATGTGGAGTCACTCTGAATGGCTGGCTATTGTCCTTTTCCTGCCTGCCTCCTCTCCAGGGGCACTGTTGTCACGAGCACTCTTTTTGCCCGTTTCTGTCACATTTCACGAGGGTGAAGATGTTTCAGAAGTAATAGAGTTCAAACAAGCATGCATGGGAAAAGGCATCTTAGCGGAAACAGACCCTGGAAGTGCCCAGCTGAGGGAAGGTTGAAGTGCACCTACCTTGACATAGCAGAGAGGCTTTATAAAAACTTCCAATTGCAGGAAAAATTTCTAGCTAACTGTGAGAGAGGTGTGCATTTATGAGCTTTCTTCCTGCTTCAGGAATTGTTAGTTTACAATAGGGTTTCAAACCTGATTGTGAAATCTGCACTTAATGTAAATTGATGTTTGCCAGAGTCTGCAGCCTACCAGCAATGGCTGTGATGTATTTAATCCTGTTCCTTCTAATTGCACTGTCTCCTCTGAAGCACAAATTATAATACTTTAACATTAATTGATGATCAGGTTAATAGATTCCACAGGAAAGTATACAGAGGACTCACGCTGGAAGAAACCCATGCTGGAGAATTGAATTACAGTAAGGAAAGAAAAGTTACGGTAAAGCAGCTTCAAAATGAGGAGGTGACAGAAAAAAAACAGCAGAGAAGGAAAGGACTGAAGTAACACAGAGGAAACAGCAGATTTGTGGCGTTCCTTCATCCAGCTGTCTGACTTGCTCATATAGCACAGTTGGCAAGAAGGAACATGTGCTGTGTCTCAGCCACTGCATTTCACTCTGGCACAATGGCCTGGATCTGCCCTGCTCCTTGGACTGGAGTGTTCAGGCTGGTGTTCTGCTGTGGTGGCTCTGTTGCAAGCTCAGGAGATTTTGGAGAAGTGTTTGTTAGGCAGCTGGGGCAGGAGCTTACACCACAGTGAGGAGGTTCACTCCACTGATGGGGTTCTTATCGGTAAATAAACATGACACTAAGATTCAAGCATTTGCCATCATCATTTTCTAGCTCTGATATGCTACAGTGTGGTAATAAAGGATGAATATTTCTGTTTGGTCTTTAAAATACCGGGTTTGTGGCACTGTTTAGTATACTAATTAGTTTAGACAAATTTGTCTTCAATTTTCATCAAAATAGGAACTGAACTCTAACATAAAACAATTGTCAAATATGAAACACGAAGAAAAAATTCTCAAAGTTACGTAGTTGTAAAGCAGCATTTATAACAGCACAGGGAGTTATTTAGTTGACATATTTCTTATTTGGATGATTTTATTTATGTAAGTGTTCCATTTTCTTTTTACCCACACATGTGTATATTTATCTTGCACGTTTTAAGCACAAAGAAACAATGAAATATGAATTTGGACTCTAGTCTTGGCAGCAGAATTCTTAGCTGTGTCAGTGGGAACAACTGATCCTGTTACTACACAATGCTTGAATATTTTGATCGATCAGTTATGTAGTCTTTGTATTTACTTTTTGCATTCCTGAAGCAACTAATTTGCATTAAAACTTCTAGGAATGGTTTTGTAAAAATGTGGCAAAAGGGACTTTTCTCTTCAAATTTCTTGAGGGGAAGAGGTGTATAAAAGCCCTGCGTAAGGCATAACTTTTGTTGTCATAGCTTAGGAAGATTGACAAAGTAAAATGCTTTTAACAAATGGTTTATTTCAGTAAGATCTGTCTGATCTTTGAGTAAAAAAAGAATCCAGATCTTTTCTGCAGTGTAAAACCAGAAGGTTGTATTAACTTAAGTAGACCAGAATAAGCATTTTTACCATCTTTTATAAACTCAAATTCTTTTTATGATTCCATGAAAATGGGAAGTTATAAAAGCAGTATGTTTGTTTTCTGAAACTGGAATTATGTAATAAAAGCATATGAAACACACCACAGGATGCAGTTTATCAAAAACAACGATTGAGCAAATGTGTTTTTCCTACTTGCCCTGCATTTTGGGTAGTTAGGTGAGTCTAATTTTTCTGAAATATTAACTTGTCTTTCACTTCAGTATTCAAAAGGATACACCATCATACACTTGTCATATACAAAGAAGTGCAACTATATCTGGTTTCTGTGAAGGAAAATACATTGTAAATGTTCAGTGGGGCTTGAAAAGATGAGTTTGGTAGACATACTGAATGTGAAGAGAAATTAATTTTGTGCTTTGGTATAATTTTCCTTACCCAGGCAGAGGTATTTTTACTTCATATTCAAAAAAATCTTTTGTCTTAGCTGCACATGATCAGAGTATGCAGGACTGTGTCTTAGACTGGTTAATAAAATAACACAATTTGGAAGTATTTAAAAAGCATTAACTGAAACTATGCAAATATTTCATGTACTAATAATGCATGTTCTTTTGCAAAGAAATGAACAACAAGGATTATTGAATCCCACTCATATTTCACTGCTACTTCCTGGCTAGAGACAGAAAGAATCAAAAGAATTTGTTTCAGTTTTGGTTGCAATTGAAGCAACAAATATAAGCTGATTTGAGATGGCTGTTCCCTTTGCTCTTCATCCTGGTTCATATGAATGCACAGAAATGTATGAATTCACGTGTTCTGATAAAACATAACTGAAAGAGTAGAATTCTGCATTTCTTCTTTAACAGAGAATTCAGTCAGTCACGGTGCATTAATTACTACATTGGGCTGTGAAATTCTGTATATCTTCACTAGTGGCACAGAAAAGGACAAATCTTCTAGTAGATAAAAAAAGAGTGAAAACACTAGTGATTACTTCTGTACTGAGATTTATTTTTGCAAATTATAAATAATTCCATTAATTTTGCACTTGTTCAGGAACATTGTTATTCCTAATTACCGAGTTTCTTTTTTACTTGTAATGCTCTCTGTCACTAGAAAGAGTAATAGTTCTCTGTTGTGTGGTCGTATTGTTCATTTACCTATAGCTAAGGTCATGTTTAAAAATTTTGGCTTAGATATACTTGTGCAACTTGGTTTAGTTATTTGAGTCACCTTTAATCAGTGTTGTTTCTTGCTTCTTGAGTGAGTTGGAGAGCACTGTAGGGAAGTATCTAGCATAGGGCATGTGTGAAGGGAGAAATGGATCTTCAGGATGTTGGTGACAAATGTAAGTTTTCAGACAAGAAATTGGTTTTAAAGGTGAAAATCTGATTTTACTCAGGAAGTTTACAGCTTAGTCAAACTAGAGGGTAAAGCTGTTAAACAACTGAAAGATGACCCACCAAGCTATCAACCGATCTTTATTCTAGAAAGGGATATATCAAACCCCCCTATGCCAGGCCAATACTATGTGTAAGCTTCCAAGCACATTAGGCTGGTTATGAACCAAGCCTTTGTACAGGAAATTCTGCCTGCTAGGCTGGATGCTAATGACAAGGTAGGACACTTTAAAACTCCAATTGTTTGTCTGCTTGCTGTCATGTTTTTAGACAGTATTTTTAATGTAGGGTGGCATCTCAATTTACCATGCTTTGGTTTGCATTTTGGGAGCGGTCTTAGAATGCACAAATTAGATGACTTTTAGAGGAAACTACATCATACAGCATAGCTCAGCTGCAGCTGGTGTTCAGCCACAAAACCAGCCTATAACTAATCTGGCAAGAATGCTCTGAAGCCCAAGGTGTGTGTGTCGGATCCTGAGCACCAACTGATTTGTTTTACAGATTGGCTCCAGTTATCTTATCCCTGTGTCAGCTGTTGGCGTGTCTCAGAAGGACTAGTTCAGCGTGTAACACCACAACAGTGTGGCCTCTGAGGCTGTGAGAAAAGGCCATAATAAATGGCATCTAGTGATACTGTTTCAGCTAGTGAAAAACTAAACAAACAAATGCATCTGCATCTGTCTGAGCTTTGTTTTTTTCCACCCTTTTTCATTGAAACGTACGGCATCTGTGGGTGTTTTAGTTTATTTTAGAAATTTGGGACGATGTATATTTGTAAAACATGAAAGTCAGGAAAATATGACTGTACGCATTTCAATGATAATACACCTTCATATTCCACTGTATTTCCTGGGGTTTGATTCCATTAAACAAATAAAGCCCTTGTCTAGTTAGCGTTAAATGTGTTGATTTGTACAAAACTCAAGATCTTTTAAAAGTAAAAGCTGAGAAACTTAATGAAGGGACTTCCATGGCAAACACAGTTTCTTATCTCTTCATTAAGAAATTAGCATTTAAGGCTAAATATATGAATCCAATAGTATAGCTTTTTTCTTTAACTTGATGGAGGGGATAAAGCAATTAATATTACACTGATTTGAACATGATTAAATAAAGGTTATATGACTTACCATTTTGAGGGATGAAATCTGCAGTAGTTCAGTATTACACCTAACTTTCATTAGTTTTGTGAAGATATTTGTGTAATCGTTGATAGTTTAATGTTGCTTCCAAGATAATTTTCAGTAACAAAAGCAAATCTTGATTTCATATTGTGTTCTTGTAAACACACCTTAGTTGCTGAACTTTCTACTTTGTAAAGCTGTATTTCATCAACTATGAGAAATGAGTGTTCTCTATGCCTGTACTGTTATTTCTGTGCTGGGAGGGGGTTAATGTAAGGCGGTGCTAGGTTGCGTAGCTAAATAGGTTTTACACTGATATGATGCAAAAAGTGGTAAATCCCAGTATTATTGCAATATGATCATCTTCTTGGACTTCTGCTGTGCCTCTGTTGCTTCTCATTTCTGGATAATGGCCATGTGTGCTTCCTTTCAGAAGGATAAGGGAAATAGGAGGTGGATATGCTGATCAAACTTAAATGATGTTCCTTTCTGTTCCCTGTGTAATTCAAAGCCAGGTTGCAGTGTGGAGACTGAACACCTGTTGTATGTGTTATTAATTGAGCCCCCCAAAAAAGAGTTTTATCCCTGGGGATCCCAGCCAAGTGGCAAAGGAATAAATTCTCTACTCCACAGCATACAGCAACAGCCTGAATTTTCCAAGTCTAGTTCCCAAGTCCGATAACTCCAGCTTGGGTGATGAAGAGAGGCACTCTCACTTCTGCCTGACACCTCTTCTGTCCTCCTGTCCAAGAAATAATACAGTACCAGAATAGTTGGTGGTGCTGCAGTGCTCCCCCCCTGCATCTGTGTTTGCATAATAGAAGAGTCAGCTGGGACTGATAATGTGGACTGTAATCATGGCTGGGAAACACTTTGAAGCGAGGGATAGTTAGGCTTTAAAATAGCTTTTATGGATCAGTTGTGAACGTGCATTTTAGTGTACTGTTCCTGTGTTTCTGCTCTTTGCGACCAATACACTGCGCACGGTATAAATGATTACTTTGGAGGGAGAGATAGCATCCTTTATGACAGACAAAAAGAGAGCTGTAAAGGGAAGTCTGAGTAGCTTAAGGGGTTTTATGTTGGTGTAAAACGTTCATGCTGGTTTGTACTAACCTTCATAAAGAACTGCATTTAAACATAGATGATGCCATGCTTTGAAATCATGTGAAAGCCTGAGCTTTGAATGAAGCATCTTTGAATAATCAGAAAACTGTGATGATCTTGTAGTATCTCAGCATGTCTTTCTTATTGCCAAGTCACATCTTTATTGTGCTAGAAAACTAAATACAGTGTTGAGGTCTATACAAACAGAAACATCAATGTTTATGTCATAATATTTTCCTTTCGAAGATGGAATAAAGCAGCTACTCCACCCTAGCTTCAAAAAGAGAAAGAATTTCCTTAAACCTGCTCTTGAATTTATTTTTAAAGAAGTAGAGATTTTAACAATAGCATAAAAGGCTCCCACAGTTCCTTCTTTTTTCTAGTTTATTTGTAATACTCACCTTGACAGAGCTTGTGGGTGAATTTAAATAATGCTGCAAAACTAAATTTCAGAGTCACAGAGTGCTTTAATCTTAAATGAGGGTTTATACCCCCTTTCCTCACCACTATAATCTCCATTTGAGAACACATCCTATAATAATAAGCCCTGCAGCTAAATCCCCAGTAAGGGAGAGGCTTATCAAACTGGGTAATTGGAAGGGATGTGACTGATGAAAGCAACTGGGGCTGTGCTGTAAATGGAGCAGAGCTGTGGTGTGTCAAGCATGGAGTTTTCCTGTCCTTTGCCCTATTCTGGTTAAAAGTGCTACCTCCTAATGGGCCTTTGAGCATGTTCTTCCAGTTTCAGAACTGCTAAGGTAGTTTGCGTGAAGTTCTGCAGTACCAGGGCCGTACCATGGCAGATGCCACATCATCGTTTCATTTTAATTGTATACATTTTGATACAGTTCTAATATTCATTCTGTTCCACTACTCTGTCTGTAATTAATCTGTGCAGTCCTGTGTGCTGTTTTTAGTGCGTTCTGTGATTCAATTTATTTGTTGTAATATCCTACGTAATGGCTATTTGCTATAACTTTGGTGTAAAGAATGACCTTGTTGGGATGGAATTGTACCTGGTTTTAAGGTTCTTTGCTGTTTATTATGCTCTATTTTAGCTGCACTTAGACCTGCTGGAATATTCATACTCATGTATTAGTCTCAGTGAGGACGTAGATAGATACGGATATATAGATATAAGTTTTGTTGAGTGCAAAAAGTTGTATACATTTCCATTTCTCTAAAAGCAGTCATTGTAAGAGCTCATCCAAAGCTAGGTTTTTTTTTGTTCTCTGAATTTTCCAGCATGCAAGTTTTCCTGTCTCTAAATAAAAAAGAAAACAACACTTTTCTTTGAAACCGTGTGTTTACTGCACCAGTTCAGTCAACAGCCACAGAGTAACCAAAGTAACATTATCTGACTTCCTTTTGAGGATCAGACCAAACAGATTTTTTGGGCAAAGGCTGCAGCATTTGTAGTGCACACCATCACTAGCTGTACTGAATTTTCTTTTAGTTTTATAAAGTTCAAGGTATTTAGCAAAGCACTTTGAACAACTTAGATTTTCAGTGTAAGAGAAACAGACCTATGAACAATCTGCATCTCATTAACTTTTTCTGGAACGTGCTTTACAGTATGAAAATTACACTTGTTAGAAGGAGCACGCCAGCTGGCCTTGTATCATCTGTTTTGCATCCTGTATTAGTGCAAGTGTTATTGAAGTAATTCGACTCTGGAAATAATAAGTGCACAACATGAAAACAGTGTAATTGCATGAAAATACATGAAAAGTGTACAACTTTGAGATGCTTTTGAACAGCAAATATTTGGAAACGTCTCTATGGTAGTTTTTAGTTGTAATCAGGGGTTTTGCAGGGGTTTTTATGGATGGTTAGTTGATTTTGATTGTTTATCCTTTCTGAAAAACTTTTGTTTCCTCAGCTACTTTCACTGTTGCCACACTAATATTTTGCTGCTTTTGATTTTCTTCTAGGGCGCCAATGCCTCAGCTTTGGAGAAAGAGATTGGTCCGGAACAATTTCCAGTCAATGAGCACTATTTTGGTTTGGTTAATGTGAGTTTCAGACCGTAACTTACTGCTTTGAAAGGACAGGAATGGGTTGGCTTAACTACAAGACTGGGATGAGTGAATACTTAAAATTCTGAAAGATGTAATCACTGAATATTCATACTATTGAAATGTGGTTTGGTATTTAGTGTATTAGTTGAAATATGTTACTGAATTGTTGAAATGGGCTCTCTATTGAATACTTTAATTTCATTTTATTAGTTGTAGGGTAATTTTTACATCACTTTCAGGTCATTAAAATGTCTAAGTCCTAAAGAAGGCTATTTAAAATATGTAACGTGTTGTTGTTGTCATAGTATGACAATAAAGTAAAATAAATGCATGAAAAGAAAAAAGTCTTGTGAAAGATTATGATGCTATGTAGTATTTGTATCTACTATTCAAATTAAGATTAAAAATAAATACAGCCCAAAGAGGAATGCAGAAAAAAAAATTGGATTGTTTGAACCAATAATTAATTTTAAGGAATGATTGAAACTTTAATTTCTGATATTACTGATGAAAAGTACATCTTATTGGAAATTGCATTATACTGATGTGAAATATTGATTTTTTTCTCTTTATTTGGCTTCAGAAACTACGTAGTTAAAGCAGGTTGATCTAACAAGAGCTATTGTCTTGCTTTTCATAATGAAGCTGATTATTTAAATGTTGTCCTGGTACTGTAACGTGTCTCTACCTCCAGGTGCTTAACACTGACCTGCTTCCAGGGTCTGCAGTCTGAGCCTGCACTGTGCAGTCAGTAAACACTGATAACCTTCCATGCATCTCAAAACACCACCACTTAAATTCACGTGATTTCTTTTCCTTTCTCATGAAAGCTGAAATACCCTCCAAATGCCACATTATTTCTCTTGGAAGCAGGAATACAGCAGTTTCACTGTTAATACCTGTCAGTTCTGCGGCTGAGCTTAGGCTTTCCATTTTTCCAGGTTTTCGCAAATCTGTTACTCTGCTGACAGATAAACTGTTTTCCTAATTTCTAGTCCAAGTCCAGAGAGGATTTAAGACTTAATAGTGAAATTGTTTTGTACACCTAATCTTGAAGTTTTACATAGTTTGCACCCTTAAGAGAAGGTTCAATAAAGGACAATCTTACTGATATGTCATGAATATCAACAAATTTTGGCTTTTTGTACTCAAGAAGGAGTAGAAATTTGAGGGAATATCTGTTATTGCCCTCAACCCTACACATAAGAGACAGGCAGCTACAATATGCCAGAGTGCTTTTAGTTTTCCGTCTACTACAGGAATTTTGCTTATCTTAGTTTCAAACAATAAAATTTTATGGACTAAAATTCTTTGAGTTGTAACAAATTATAAAATGGGATCTCATTACCATTATGGCACACTGGTGCTGGTGTTCAGGTACAGTGGTTAGCTGAGGAAATTCAGTGATGTTGATGCCTGAATGGTTTTCAGATCTGTTCTGCAGGTTGTGTTTACTAACACAGCACGTATACACCATAAATGTGTAATAAACTTGCAGCATGTAAATCTGCCAGGAAAAGGGAAAGTTACAAACTATGGCCAGTGACTAGAAAGAATGACAGAGATAATGATAATGAAAAGAAATACTAGATAATTAGATAATGAATTAGTACTGTTAGACTGAGAAGCAATAGAAATCACAGTTTTTGCCTTCATTGATTTCTCTAATTTTTTGTAGCAATTACAAGAAGTGAATCTCCTAGAGGTTCATTAACATTCACTGCTAAGTTTTTCTAATTTGTTTATTGATTTTGTTTGCCCTAACTTTCTCCAGAGTAATGGGAAAAAGGGAAATAATGTGTAAGTCAGTAGCTTTCTTCTAACTGTGTGATAGGTGGCCATTTGAGCTGTCTGGAATACAGAAAAGTATTTTAGATAAAGATGACAATCCTGAAATAGAGATCTGTCAGTTTATCCAGAGGTAGCATAAAAGAAGAGGAGGCAAAAGCACTGGCTTACCTCTTTTCCAGCTTTATGGTAGAATCTAGGGATTGTTCAGAGGATGTGCTGAAAGAGCAATTTGAGAGGTAAAAGAAGACCTAAGAAAGGGCAATTATGGGAAACATGGAAGACCAGATGGTTGATGAGAATGGAGAATTCAGCTTAGACTTGCAGGAACAGTATCATTCACTAAATCAGCAGGAAATACTTAAGATATGTGGTAAGGTGAAAGCATTAGGAGTGCGATGTCCCATGCATGTGGACAACAAGAAACATCAAATCTGCTCATCACTCTACTTTCACTCTTCAGTGCAGTAATGCAAACTATTCAAATCTATGTGCTTCACAAATTAAATCAATCATTTTATCCGGTGAGGATGAAATAAGATTTTTAGTCACAGAGAGCTGCTCTGGAAACTCTTCAGCAGTTTAGCAGATTTCTGGAGCAGAAGGTTTGGTTATTCAATCTCTTGCAGTGGATCTGTGTGTTTTGGAGAAATCCTATTCACTGGAATGGCCCATTGCCATAAGGAAAACTTGTTAGAGCTGGGAGGAGCCCTAGAGCTGGTCAAAGACAGTGTTCCAAACAGATCTAAGTTCTTGTAAATCTCTTTGTTGAATGGGGTTCAGCACCCACATTTCTTCCCAGCTGTACATGCATCAGAAGAATAAACTGAGAGTGTTCATAGGTGTGCAGTGTTTTTGTTGCACAGTGTTTTTATTTTGCCTACTGTCTCATTTTTCCACATAGGTTTGGGTGTTGTAACTTTGCTTTCAGAATTTAAAAAAAAAGAAAGGGTGTGTGTGTGTAAAACATAGCCAATGCAGTATTTTTGGCAAAGGAAACAATCTTATTTCTCAATTTAGAGCACAAGGACAGTACAAACTGATAAAAAGAAAAAGTTGTGGATTTTTTTTACATCTCTTAGTCATGTACACATAAGAGGGTCCCAGTGAGGTTTTTCTTATATTTTCTACTGCAGTTCAGAGGTGGGCTGGCCAGGCCCACTGGCTGTTCCACAGTGCAGGGCAGGTGTGGGGGCTCTGAGGCAGTGCTGGCTGAGGTGGGGAGGAGGAAAAGGTCTCTTGGCAGCACAGCCCAGTGCTGAAGAGCCAGGGTTAGAAAGCAGAGTGTAGGTGTTGAGTGAGTGGTGGGAGCATGGGGAGACTGGAGCGAGGTGTTGGGTGTTTCTCTAAAGATGGGAACTGAAGTAATAATGGTGGTAAGACCAGCATTTGTCCATTTATCAAATTGAGTATTTGCATAGTCTAGAAACCTCCTAACCATTTCCCACTTCTTGTTTAGTACAGGTGCCATTTTATTTTTTTTAATGATTGGAAGCATTTATTTTAAAAATATTTTGAGTTGAAGTGATAAAGACTGATGCTTTAGAGATAAAACAAATGTGAACTAATTATTCTTCAGGAGTTTGCTTTCAAGCATTCTTCTATTGCCTGCTGTGTTTCTGAATCTGGTTGGAGAAAGTCTTTTATGAACTTAATCTGGTTGCTTTTATTTCATACTCAGTGCCATGTAGGTTAGCATACATTCCTGTTAAATTAATCTGAATTTTGTTCAGTGTCCTGAGGTCTTCATATTTTGTTCGTCTCTCACTGTTTGATTGCCATTCTAATTAATTTATCATCAGACTGCCCTTTTTAAAACTGGAATCTTATGAAAATCCTAATTTGCTTGCTTTTCATCTTTGGACACTTGCTGTAGAAATTTTAGCAGTTTTTCAATTTGATTAAATTTTAAGAACTTTCTTAACACTTTAATGTAGTTCTCTTTTTATGGCTGTTTCTACTGATAAACGCATAAATAGTTAGCTTACAATATTAAATGTTTTGGCAGAAGCTACTATGTGGTTTCATTAGCTTCCTTTAAGGTAAAAAGCCCCAGTTTTCCTCTTAAGTTCATTGACTTATTTGCAGATTTGGACCACAAAGAAGCTAATACAAGCATTTTCCTACCTTAAATAAAGAAAAATAATGGATGTTAAATTCATTACTTTTTAATATGGATACCTTAATGACATCTTAACATTTTTTAAAATATGCTTCCTACTTATTTTTTGAGCATGTCTAGGTTATTTAAAAAGTAGTTCTTCATATTTCATTGGTTTAAAATAGAGGAAAGTAATTAATTTTTAAGTTTTGTAAATTAATTGCATGGTGCTCTTGTTTGTCTTAATTGGGAGAGAACAAAAAGTAGTTCCTACCCTGTTATTCCTAAGATGTGAAAACTTTTAGTTCTTTTTCTCTATTGAAGGAACTTGCTCTTAAAATATCTCTAAAGGCAATCTTTGCTCTATGAGTCTCCCCATCGCAATGATAGTCTCAGAATTTACTATCATCTCTGTGTGCTGCTATCTCTGTGTAACATAAATCTGAATGTTATTTCCACATTTTGCAGAATGTGTGTAGCAGGTCCATGCTTCAATTTGCAGGTTGTGTTTACTAACACTGCAGCTGAAAGGTTGGATTACTTGCTGAGGGCCTCGTAAAGCTTTTTCCCACACTTTCAGTGTTGGGTAATAGCTTTCACTGGAGGAGGGCAGCATAAAATTAGATTGGCAGTGTAAAATTAGAATGGCTTTATGCACTGTTGGATCACAATGCCTTCATAGGTGTGGTGGGGATGTTTGCAGTGCTGGGGTGAGCTGGAGGCCACGTCAGTGACCTCAGGTGCCTAAAGGAGTCTGAGGAAGGGGGACGTCTGGAGTGTCCCACCTGGGGTGTCCTGGTACAGAGTGGGTTATGGATGCTTTTCTTGCTGATTCTGCTTTCCTCTTTCAGTCCAGTGGCTTGTCTCCTTCAAAGTGTGCACTTTCCAATTGTGTTCTTTTCTCCCTGCAATCTTGATTTCAAGCTACCAACTGCCATAGCTCTGAATCCTAAGCAAGCCATGTCACATTGACATTCAGGAGTTTCCTTGGACAAATCTTGTCACCCTGGAACAAAAACTGAAAATGTAGGAGCAGGTTAAAGTAGGTATTTCAGACTTCAGTGACAGCTATTAAGATTTGGAGAATCTAGTTCCTGAAGTGTGTGAGGCACTCTCCATTTTCAGCTGAATTTCTTCACAGTACAAGGTCATGCTGTTCACGTTCATTACTGTTGTGACTGATGTGTGGTAGACAGATATTTTTACCTGAGTATATTTTGGGAGTTGTGACATTGGGGGGTATTTTTAAACATTTTGATCCAAATAGATTTAAAATATTACCAATAAGTGAGACAAAATTAAATAGTATTATTCAAATTAACCTAGGTTTTTCATGCATTTACATACGGTGTACTTGATAATCTTCTGTGCAACATCAATACGTTTTTCTGCCTTAAAGTCAGGAAGAAACAGCTTGCAGAAAGTTGGATCCTGCTTACGCACTCTCTTACACCTTGGAATTAATTTTACCTCTCTACAGTAATACAATGCAAACTCACAGATCTCTCTCTTATTTTGTAGTTTGGGAATACGTGCTACTGCAATTCAGTTCTCCAGGCACTTTATTTTTGTCGACCATTTCGAGACAAAGTCTTAGCATACAAGAGTCAGCCAAGAAAAAAAGAGAATCTCCTTACATGCTTAGCTGATCTCTTCCACAGTATAGCCACCCAGAAGAAAAAAGTTGGAGTAATACCTCCCAAGAAATTCATAACAAGATTACGGAAAGAAAATGGTAACTTTTTTTTCTTTTTCTTGTATAATAATGATAGCTATTGTGATTTAATTCTGAAGCTGACATAGTGGAATACCTACAGATTTGAGCTCTGTTGAGTACCTATCCAGAAAGTGCTCTTGGTGCTGTAGTATAAACAAGAGATGGCCCCAGGATAAAGGCAGTTTTGAGATAGAATTCTTGTCTCTCGCTTCATACAGAGCTAAAGTGTATTGTCATATTGTCACTGGCTGCTTATGAAATTGCTTGCTAGTTTTGTTTCTCTGAGAATTTTAATATTTGTAGTCAAAATTCACTGTAAAACCTTTGTTCTTTTTAAAAATATATATATATTTTGAATGGAGGGATCAGTCTCCCAAACTGGAGGGCTCAGTCTCCCAGACTGAGTCTGTGGAAAGACTTGCCCTTAAGAATCTAGATTAAACCCCCCTGCCTTTTAAGATTGATTTAGAATTTATGCAATATACATATTGACCTACTTGACCTGCTTTTAAAACCACTAAGTAGTTTTGGCAAATTGTTTTTTAAATGTCATCATTATCCTAAATTTCAAGAGATTTCTATGGATTTTTCACATTTTTTGTTTCCTATCTGCAGGGCTAATTGGTCAGAATGTTTTAGAGAATTATTTGATGTTAAAATATAAATGAAGCCGTGTAATCCGCTACTCAATTTGGATGCATTTTTGTAAAAACACAACTTTTTTTCCTGAAGAAGGAATTACTGTATTTAAATAAACTGTATGAGGTACTATACTTAACGCTTCTGCAGTGGAGATTTTCATACTGTTGCAGTCTTTCCAAGACTATGAATGCAGACTGAAAAAGCATTTAAATGATCTGATGACTACCTGTAGTAAAAACAAGAAATGAAACATTGTGATGGCATTCCTAGTTTGACATGTCTCTTCCAGCAAATGCACTCCATGAGCTGTAATGATCTTGTTAAAAAAAGCTCTTGGGTGCTGTACTGTTACTTGCCTGTGCAGAGTAGAAAACTCATTCCCTTCTTTGGCACGTACACTCGAGTAAGTGTGCTTATGTTTGATACATTTAGAGAAACAGTTCATTATAACAAATGCAGAGAATCATTCAGATGGAAAGCAGAAAGCAAACCACAGGAGCCATTAAGTTCATTATAGAAAGTGTTGTTTGTAATGTGTAATTATGCCATGGCACTAAAATTCTACGCAGGGCAAGGCAACTGGAAAACCTTTAGTAGAGAAGTCAGATGTGGAAGTTCAACCTTTGTCTTATTGGGTCTCTTTTAATGATGATATTCTCACCTTTTGTACAAAATAAATAGCTACATTCACGCTGCAATTACATGGGTGTTATATATGCTATTAAGCACTTATTGTAAAGGTATAAAATTTTGAGCCTTAGAGAAGAGTTTGTTTTTTGTTTAAGAGCCAGGTAGGTGTGCAACACCAATCTAGAGTCTCTTCAGACAGTGTCCAGCTAGACCAGGGTGATAACTACAGGCACAGTCTTAACGTGTTCCAGACTACAAAGCTGCTGCTCCATCTTTAATTGCGATATCTGAAAACAACATGCACATACTATACATCTCTGAACTGGAGAGGAGCTTTTCACAAGGGCGTGTAGTGACAGGACAAGGGCAAATGGCTTTAAACTGACAGAAATTCTCAGCTGTGATGGTGGTGAGGCTCTGGAACAGGTTGCCCAGAGAAGCTGTGGATGCCCCATCCCTGGAAGTGTCCAAAGCCAGGTTGGATGGGGCTCTGAGCGACTTGGTCTTGTTGGATGGTGTCCTTGTCCAGAGCAGGCAAGTTGGAACTCAATGATCTTTAACATCCCTTCTAACCCAAGCAATTCTATGTTCCTGTGTTAATGACCTTAAAGTTTAATTGCCTGGGAAGCAGCTGCTGGCTTGAAGTCAGCTGGAGGTGTACTGTTACATTTGCATGAAGTTCTTCTAATTGTAAAATGAACAATCTGTAGCTGTCACTTCGCTGTAGTTAATGCTTATTACTGACTGGGCACGTAGCCCTGACAGGCCTGTGATTCCACACTGTGAAGAACCTCTGAAGTCTTTTACCTCAAGAGACTTGCAGCTCTTGTTCTGCCTTGATTTACTTGATTAAATAAAGACCTTGCAATTGGCTAGATTGAACTCACTCATCTCAAAAGTAGTCTAGTAGTTCATTAAATAAACTACATGGTTCATACTCTTGCCTGACCTATTGCACTACTTAACCTCTCCAAATGACCTAGATTAGCATCAGGGTTTCCCTACTTAGCTAATAACCCTGGACCTTTTTTTTTTTCTATTTGAAGTTTATTCCTGGATGCCATCAGGTTAAAGGCTGTAAAGCTTCCCTGGAGTCCCTGTATGCATTTTGAAACTTGAACTTTACTGAGTATCTTTTTCATTCATCTGTCCACTCCTGTACACTGAAGACCTGTCTCTTAGAACATTCTTGGCTGCCAGCAAAGTGATTAATTGCATTAAAAGACTTGTATGATATTAGCTGGGGATATAGAATGCTTTCTAAATAGGCAGGTAAATTTCCTCTTAGCGATTCCTCGTCAGAGAGAAAAGAAGTAACTATCACTAAATCTGTTATCCAAGACATTTACCTAAGCTTGGCAGAGATAGCATAGCCCCCTGTAGGAGATCCAGTGGCATCTGGAGGCTGGGCAGGATGACCTGTACCAGTTCAGGTGGCACTCCACATAAACCTGTGTTTAGGCCATTGAATTGTGTCCTGGTTTTCTTGCAGTATGGTTCAGTTTTCTGGTGATTCCAATCCAGCTGAGTGATTTCTGTCAGTGCAAGCTAACTTGCTGTCCCCTCTTCCCACCCCCTATTTTTTTGGCTTAGTTTGTCAAGTAGGCATTTTGAGTTGGTGTTGTATTGCCGTGAGTGATCCGAGATGTGAAATAAGGACTGGCTTTGATCTTAAAAACCTTTGGGCTTAAAAACCTTTCTGTAGTATATCACTAACTGATCCATTAGTAAACCTTCTGTTTTATCTGGCAGAACTTTTTGATAACTACATGCAGCAGGATGCACACGAGTTCCTGAACTATCTTTTGAATACGATTGCGGACATCTTGCAAGAGGAGAGAAAGCAGGAGAAGCAGAACGGGCGCCTGCCTAATGGCAACGTGGACAGTGAGAACAACAGCCCGCCAGACCCCACCTGGGTGCACGAAATCTTTCAGGGAACATTAACTAATGAAACCAGATGTCTTACCTGTGAAACTGTAAGTTTTCACGTGCTTTGTAAACACCAGTTCTGCCGTGTTTCAGAGCTGCATGCTTCAGTGTTCATTTATCCCAGCAGACCAAGATGCTGGATTGGTTTCTTTCTTTAGTAATCTTTATATTTTGTGTGAATATTTGGGGTTTTTTCTTTTTTTAGTGAGGGCATTGCAGCAGCTGATGCATGAATTGTCGGAACAGACATTTGATCAATATTAGGAAAATGCCCAATTGGATTTTTTGTCAGTGTGATCATAATCACCTTCAAAATTTAGATCAGAAAATTCTAAAGTGGTGTATTCTTGAACAAAATCTGTGATTTAAGAGTATGAAGTTATTCTCAAATTTAACATCTTAGTACCTTAATGTCATGCTTAGTGATACATCTCATAATGAAGTATTATGAATCGGTTTCTGTGGATTCCTAATTTTTAAATTTAATTCCCCTGAAATCAGAATAGTAATGGTTGGCTTTTGGCCCTTTGATAGTACACTGATAGTACACTCAAAAAACATACCTTCATGTTCATGAAAAGTCCTTTTTGTTCCTAAATGTCTGTCCACAGGGATTCTTCTAATGCTACACCCCAAGAAATAAACTCTTTTTCTGATTATGCTATACTAAAATATTTTCGAGAAGCTCTACAGTAAGAGAAAGAATGTATTTCATAAAAACTTAAAATTGGATTTTACCAGCTTGAGAAAGAGTAAAAGCAGCACAATTTGAAAATTACAGCAATTATGTCATGATCTATTCCTTAAGAGATTGTAAAAAAGCTAAATGACTGTGGGTTTTGTATAACTCTTCATACCAATTTTCTTTAACTTAATTAGGTAATGCAGATATGTCAGCATGACGTTGGAAAGGAAGAATTAATCAAATCTGTATATTTCTCATGTGATTTTCTCAGTCTTCTAGAAATACCCACCTCTTCTATTTCAAAGAAAAGAGCTTCATAATGTCATGTATAATGTAACTGCAGACTATGAGTAATTTAGGTGCTGATTCCACACTACCATACTTTTTTTTCTGGCAGATTTCCCTTCTCTAATAAGTATTTCTTGGCAACTGTCAATTGTTTCTCTTCTAGTTCTTGAGCTTTTTTTTTTTTTTCTTGAAATATGAGTTCAGTATAAGTCTTTTGACACAACTGGCATCATTACCTTTGCTCACTGTGGCATTATGAATTACTGCTGTCAGGATTTTGATCTAGGTACTGTCTTTAATGCAATTTTAAAACACTGATACGCTCTTTGCCAGCGTATTTCATTAGTTATCAGGCCTGTCACAATTTTTAGAATTCTGTTAACACTGCTCAGGTTTTTTTCCTATTACCTATAGTTAATAGAAATATTCAGCTATTGCTGAACAAGATAATAATCAAAGTAATCTGGAAACTATTTTATCATTTTCTATATTTTTAATATGCTTGTGTCTAAAACAGAGTGTTCTGAAAATCAACACTTAGAAACACATTTGGACATATTAAATGGATAATATTACTGTGAATAGTGTCTTATTTTCATAAATACTGAGTATATATGATTGCTTTGATGTTTATTAGAAGCTGTTGGCATTTAGATTCTTTGTGTTTAGAAACATAAGTTAAAATGTTAGGAGCACTTGGAAATAGCTCATGTACAAAATTACAAGCAATAGTGGATGAATTACTGCTTCTTAATGACAAGGCAATAGCCCTAGTATATTTTTAACTTAAATTGGAAAAGTATTACCTATTTAAATATAAAGCATAACGTATATCTTTGCTCAAAGTGACAGTCATTATCTTCTAACTGGACAAACCTCCTCAATGTTCCTAAAATGAGCAAAACTTTATTCCAATTTTAGTTGTCCTGGTTGTGGAAAAGACCATCTTTCCAGATGCACTGTTTCATTAGCCCATCTTAAAGATAAAAATTGAACTTGCTAAAGATGTATCCTCAGTTTAAGTATGGGCAGTGGAGTATAAGGAACATAGATATGATTCTTTAACAAAGATTTCTGTTGTGAATGAAGCCACTTCACTAAATTAATGCTACAAAAGGATTTTAAGTTGTCTTTACACGTTTTAGTGTGATTTCTCTTTATAATGGTTTCACCCTTCCTTGATAGAGGCAGAATGAGGAGGTGAATGTAAATTTTATGGCTAATTTATAGAAGTGATCTAGAAGTTAATTGGTTATACAGATTTCTCTTACAGTTTAGGGAAGAATAACAGTAAACTAAAAAGCATTTTAATTGGCTCCATTAAGATTAAATTTCAAACAGCTAAATGTGACCAGTACTTCCACAGAGAAATACAGGAAATTGTCAAAACCACTGTATCAGTCTCCAGGTGATGGCCTTGCTTGAGGGTTCAAATGACTCTACAGGGCATAAAATTCTTTGGCTCAATTCTACTTCGTACTGAGAGAAGGCAATAAGGAAAATCCCAGTGTTCTCTCCCCTATGAGTACTACAGAGCCTTTAGCTATGCCTGATTTTAATTTCTCTCTTTTTTTTTTAAACCAAGATAAATCACACACTTTGTTTCAGCTTCTTTTGAAACTACTTTCTGTTTTAGCATACATGGCAGTCTATAGTTGCAGTGAGCAGATTCACATTGCCAGTGAAATTCCCAGCTGTAAGAAATAATGGATTCTGTGAGTGTCAGCCTTCTGAGCTTTGTGTTCTGTGCAGCTTTGGTCATCAGAGTACAGCTGAGCTGTGTGGGTGCAGATTGTGTCCTTGACGTGAGAACAGCACACCATCCTCTTCAGCCAGAGCACTGGAACATCCAAATTCCTCACTACTTCTCAGATGTTCCTGTTACGAGCACTCAGACAGCTTTTTGAACACATCAGGGTTCAAGTGATAAGGTTTTTTGATCGTGCCCATCTTTTTTTAATTCTAGAGATGGTTGAAATATATAGCATTGCTGATTGTAGTCTAAGAAGCTTAGTGAAGTTTATTTGAAACAGAACCTTTTCAAAAGGGGGGGGGGGCTTGTAAGACTCCAGAATGGCTTTTAATTTTATTTTTTTAATTAAAACTGTATGAGTTCATGTTAGAAAAATCTGTTCAAATACTAAGGCTCAAAGAATCTTAAAAATTAAGAATTGCAATTTATAAATCACCAACATAAATGGAAAAAAAGCCACTTGGCTATTCTTGCAATAAAGCCTTTTATGGTTTCTCATGATCCTAAGTGCACAGTGGGCTGGCTAACCTGAGTGAGGTGTTTTAAGGCCATATTTTCACAGAGAATGGAAATTGTTCTTTTGCCAACTTCTGTTTTCAGTACCAATCTCTTTTTAACCAAGTAGAACACATCCCTTCCCTCCTTTCCATATCCTCTCTGCCCTTACAGCTTCTGTGTGGGATAAAGCTGCCTGTGAAATCTGTATTGTTTCACGTAATTTTCTTTGATTAGACCAAAAGAGGAAGAATTATCTAACTGCGTGTCTGAATAACACTGATCACATGACTCCCTGATTCCAGCTGTCCTAGCTCAGGACTGCAGCAGCAGAGTATTTTCTAGAACTGATTTTTTTTTTTTCTGAGCCATTCTTAATCTCCAGTTACAATGATTTCCACCAGAGTTCTTAGTGTTATAAACACAGGTCTGATAATTCCAAAAGTGATTTGCCAGGGGATATTTCGAAGAATTGTCTACACAACTAAACCATTATACATCCCTGAATACAAGAAATGTGCAGCACACTGAAGATGCAGGTGGCATTTTTTTTTCCCCCTCTAAACATTTTGGAAGTTTTCCATATGTATTCTGTGATCTCTCTAAAAGTATAAACATTACACTTGAGCATCTGAATATTGCAGTAGAAATGATGTGTACTGATGTAGTGGCACATGCTTTTTTGACATGCACGCTTAACTCTTGAAAAGACTAGGAACAGAACAGTGGGAGCCCAGTCCTCTCACAGGTATTAACAGAAGCTTTCAACGTAACTTCGTGAATGTTTGGATTTGCCCTGTGGTATTAATTCTCAAATATATTTGTCTTGACCATCTGCTTTTCTCTTTTTTTTTCCTCCATGTACACTGCCCTTAGGAGCTGTGTGTTTCTCATCTCTTGATTATCAGAGAACAACCTTCCATTTTTTTTTCTTTTGAATGGAAAAGGGAACACAAATCTCATATGTTTAAAACGTCAACTTACATTATTTCCCTGTAGCCATTTCACTTTTCCTGCACTCAGCCAAGAAACTGCAGCCAGATATCTTTTCTAAAAGCATTTACTTCTGTATCTAGGCAGAGAACATTCTTGTGAGTGACACTGAGTATCTTTAGATACAGAGAGGACATACTAGCAGGCAGAAGTTAAGGTTACACATTACTGGTTTTTAAAACTTCAGTAACATCGTTGATTTTCAGGGCAGCTATGGATTTTTTTCATCATTTGTCAGGATCTGTGGTGGAATTTTTCTGCTTCTGGAATGTTCTGTCTTACTTTCTTGTTACTCTTACATTTTCGTGACAATTGGCTGCTATTCTGCCTCTATCAGACCAAGCCCCAAGCTCTCATTTGCCAAATTTACTGTCTGCTGTTCCTTTAGGAATATGAGTCTAGCCAGAAAATGCTTCAAAATATTCATGCTATTTTTTAGGTACAGTATGCTGTGCAAATACATAACTTCCTGTTCCAGGGAGTCAGAGAAGAACAGAAGTGAGAGCACTAAGCAGAAGAGTCACAGTGCTTCTGTTCTTTTAAAAGATCTGAGGTGTAGAAGAAACTTGGCATTAATATCGTTGATCTGAAATCACAGCATAACGACAACTGGCATTGTATACACCCAGAGACTGATACACACTTCACTCTTCCTGAAAAAAATCAGAAAATATAGCAAATCTCTGAAATAGGAAGGCTACTTGCAAAAATTTTTAAAGGATGTTGTAGAGTAAAAAGTACATTCTGTCAATAGGGGTACTGAAAAACAGGTAAATCAGCGTTATTTAACAATGTTCTATTGGGTCTTCTTCTCATGCAGGTAAGCAGCAAGGATGAAGACTTCTTAGACCTTTCAGTTGATGTGGAGCAGAATACTTCAATCACTCACTGTTTAAGGTAGGCAGAAAAATCTGAATTTTTTGATTTGTCTTTACCTGTTACTCAGAGAGCAGGAAATAAAACTTAAAGCTGATAGTTCTATCTTATGTAGATTCACATGTATAAAGTTACGTTGATATTGTTCATTTATACGGGTATTTCATATAAAAAACTAGTATTTACAGCTTTCTTTTTTTACTCAGGGGTTTCAGCAACACAGAAACTCTGTGCAGTGAATACAAGTATTACTGTGAAGAATGTCGCAGTAAGCAAGAAGCGCATAAAAGGTACATCACAGTTAGGGAAGGAGAAAATAACTCATGCATTTAATGAAAATACTCTGGTATTTCTTTTGTGTGTGTGTGTGTGTGTGTGTCTGTGTGTCAAGGAGACAACACCCTTTTCCCCTTAATTTTTCTGCTTTTCTTCCATTTAAAAGTAACCTGCCTTCATTCCTCCTGCTAGAATTTCATGTGTCTCTTTCCACAAGTAGTGAGAATCCATGTAAAGCATTTTGGGACTCCTTTGATCAATGTTTACTTTACAAATGAGAAAGTGAATAGTCTTAAGACCAAAAATAATTTGAAAAGCCAAGCTGAACTGTCCGTGACTAACCAAAGATAATTGCCAATGATGAAAAGTTGTTGATTGCATGTGACTTTTTAAACCTAGTTTTGTTTTGAGAATAAAATAATTTTTCTAATTGCTGAAAAAATCAGCCTGATAGCACTTTTTGTAACTATTGTTGTTAACTGAGTTTCTGATTTCTTAAACATGTTTGCTTAGTTGTGCTAAACTGCTTGACAGTGCTCCTGAAAATCCTCAGAAGCTCCGTGGAAGCCTGAAAATCATTATGTTTGTTTAAAAACAATTCTTGCTCACCTAATAATTCTAGTCTTGTTTACAGCTTTGAAAAACCTGTCAATTTGTGTACTGTGTGGTTATTTATTATCTGAGGAAGTATTTGGCTGAAGTTGTGGGAACTCTGACATGCTTTACTGGTTATACCACTGCTGCTGGTTATTTGGTTTACTACAGATTGCACATACAGCTTTTGCAAATCTCATCTGCCAAGTCTGCCTTCACACATTGCCTAAGCTTGCTAATTGGTGTCTAGTAGAAGTTGTGAATCCAGACCTGGCCAGTTTT
Source organism: Cettia cetti (assembly GCA_013401135.1). Taxonomy (NCBI): domain Eukaryota; kingdom Metazoa; phylum Chordata; class Aves; order Passeriformes; family Sylviidae; genus Cettia; species Cettia cetti. The sequence continues at coordinate 26,162 of VZUI01017613.1, forward strand.
CTTTGTCTGAGCTCTTTTTCAGTGTGGAGGCAATGTGATCCCTGACCAATATAAACTGGGTTGACATAAACCTTTACTGTAGGCACCTCCATAATGGCAAAACACAGCTTTGATTGTTTGCATTTTGGGTTTCATGTGGGGCATAAGTTCAGTTTCACTACAGTTATATTTTTCTTCCATCTCTATAAAACAATTTGTCTGTGATGGGGACTACTCAGCTAGCAAAGATGGTGCACCAAATTTCTTCACCATTGAAAGAGCTCCCATTACCAAATACAGTTAACATATAAGGAGAGGACTTAGTTTTGAAAAGAGAGCAGAAATTATAACTATAATATAATAAAAATGTAGCTCTCCCTAAAAAATAGTTACTTCTGTCATCTTTCTGCCCTGCTCCAGCTGTTTTCATTTCCTAGTTCCTTTGTGGGTAGGTGACTTGTCAAGGAATTTGTCCACAGTCCCCTATCTTTTGAAAAAGGGTTGTCTTTTACAAATATCCTGACATTCTGAAAATATGGTCTTAATAGACATGTCTGAAACCTGGGCTGTATTGCAGAGACTTTTGAGCTGCCTTTTGGGGCTGAAAGTTTGAAAAATCAGCACTGTGCTGATCAAAGGCACTTGGATGTGCCAAGAAGCCGAGCACTGTGGTTTGGTTGTTCTGTTAGGATGAGCAAATTTATTGCCCAAAGATTTGGAAGTCTGTGTTTGCTGCCAGGCCAGCAATGGTTGGCTGAGGAGGATGTGTAGGCACTGATGGGAGATCTCTATACCTCATGCTAGGGAAAGGGGCTATTGAGCCCTCAGAAAAGCTAGGTCACTTTCTGGCTTTGAGTGCCCTAAAACATTGCTGCAACATTTGTACAAAATTACTGTGCCAGAGCATAGCCTATCTTGTTTGGATAGCAGGAGGTAGGTGGATAACAGTGGGCTGTTTTCCAGTCCCTTGGAAATTTAAAATGAATAGCTAGGAAAACTTGGAGTAATACTTATGTGACAAAGTGATGTAACGAAGCTTATTTTAAAGAGCCTGTTTGACTTGGCTGATTTACTGAGAAATTCGGCTAGAACAGGACCCCTGAAATAGCTCTCTTGCAGTATCTGCACTACATATCAAGTGGGATCTAGCTTTTGCTTTTAGGAACTTCAGAAAGCTATGGGCAGATATACTTAAAAATTTAATTCTGTGCTATGTGATCTTTATGTCTAAATTATTATGTGAGTTCATCACAGCTTTTTTTATATACTATATCTTACTGTTTTAAACATATTTTCAGTTCTCTCAGTTAAAAACATCCCATTAGTTTGGCAACATAATATACTTTTAAATAGCTGATTATTTTGGTTTCTTTTAATGCTTGCAAAGGTTTTTAAAGACTTTAGTAAAACAAGTTTCTTACTTGTTGATACTGACTGAATGTTTTGGATGAATATTGGAAATATTGCACTTTTTTTGGGTTTGTTCTTTTTCTCAGGATGAAAGTGAAGAAGCTGCCTATGATTCTAGCTCTCCATTTGAAGAGATTTAAGTACATGGATCAGCTGCATCGATACACAAAACTCTCTTATAGAGTAGTTTTTCCTTTAGAGCTTCGTTTATTTAACACCTCAGGAGATGCCACCAATCCTGACAGAATGTATGACCTTGTTGCTGTGGTAGTTCATTGTGGAAGGTAATAACTCTTGTTTTAAGCAAGGGATTTTTTTATAAGTATAACTGTGCTTAAAAGAATAACACAAAGCCAGTATCATATAAATCAGAAGCATTTAAAAACCTTAAAAAGAAAACTTTTTTAGGAAAAAAAGTGTTGTGGGAAGAAACTGCTAGTCCTGACAGAAATTGTGGCCTTGTTGCTTTCACAGATAATTATGAAAAGTGGTAACTGTATTTCACATTACAGATTTTTGTGTGAACTTAACTATGTTTTTAAAAAACTCAGCATAAAATGTTTAATATCATATAATAATATTTAGCAACAGTTTCTAAGAGAAAAAAGCTTTCTTAGGAAGGAAAGCTTTATAGAAAGTTTAATTCATAAAGCATTTCCTTTAGGGTGTGGGGTTTTTTTTTCTTAAGGCTTGAGCAACATTTTCTGAAATATATCCATATAATATGAGTTTTGTTGATTACTTTGTTTCATTGTTTTCAAGATGGGAACGTTAGGTTTTGTGTGATTTTGTTATACTCAACAAATGTTCTTGTGGCTTCAAGGCTTAAAACCAGGTTGTTCTACAAAGTGCTTATTGAGTAGATAAAAGCCCCAAAGTTGAAAATTACAGTTTGACATCTAGAATCACGGAACAATTTATGTTGTGAGGTCAAATACTGAAACTCAAAGCAGGATAACTTTGACATTAGGTTAGGTTGCACTGGTCCCAGTTTTGGAACAAGGAATCCTAATTTCACTTTCTCTTTGGGCAATTTCCTCCAGTTATTGGTGTTCTCACAGTGACTGAAGAGTAGAGTTAAGATAAATAGATCTCAAATTGGACAATTTTTGAAAATAAGCCTTTGTGCCATGGTTTTGTGGGACACTCTTGTTCTCGATTATAAGGGGAATTCTTTCTGGCCATTCTGACCATTTCTGCCTCTTTCATTGAAGCTGCAGCCATGGGCAGGAGATGGCCCCTGTTGTCATGGTGTTTGTGATCTGGTACACAGACATCTCCTCCAGGGATGGCAACCTTCCCCCCAGATCTGGGCACAAAAGCCATAGTAGTGCTGCTAGCCAGTTAAGGCAGTTCCAGAACTGCTTTTACTCAGTTGTACACTATCAGTTGTAAGGTTCAGCTGTTTCAGAAATTGTACTACTTTTTTGCTTGAAACCTGATGAGAAATAGGACACTCCCAAAGTTTTGGTGGGTTGTTTTTTTTCTGGCACAGTTGTGGAGAAGTTTCTTGTCTGCCATAACTGAAGAGGCTGAGCATTTTAACATTTTTAATTGGGAGTCCTTCTCACTGGAGCTTCTGGAGATTCCTAAACTGCCAGTTTAAATTCAGTTTCTGTTTACAGTGGAACAGATAAAGAGACTGTAGATGAGCAGCAGCTCTTCAGGGCTTTTTCTTTCTGAAGATCAGCAACAGTTTGGGGTCTGTTCTGTCTCTATGAAATATCAGAATGCTTTCTTGATTTCACTTCTCTGTCTCTGTTTAAGATATCATTTATATTTTCAGTGCCTGTGCTGCTCATTCCTTATTTGAAATTATAATCTTTTATTTAGCATAATAATTAAGACAGTATTATGAGGATGATGCAAGTAGAGAGTTTAAAAAAAAGACAAGACACATCCTAACAAAAATTGTAGTGGTAGCCATTTTAATTATTGTTAAATATTGCTTTTCTACAAGAAGAACAATTAAAGGGAATGCATCTCCACATATATGTGTGTTATGGTTTATGTTCTTCCCTAATTTTATTTTACAGTGGCCCTAACAGAGGACATTATATTGCAATAGTGAAGAGTCATGATTTTTGGTTGCTTTTTGATGATGATATTGTTGAGGTAAGCCCAGCCAGAGCATATGCACCCGCCTTGTGGATATGATTATTTAAAATAGAATGCCAGGTGTGCTGATGAAAAGAGGCTTAAACTCCAGCCTAAATAATTGTGTGTGCAGAGCTGTGCCTTGCAATTTGACTGTGCAACACTTTGAATTGCATTTAGGCTTTCATATTTAAAAAAAGCTGTTTTGCTTATGACCGCTGTCTTTCACCATTGTTTAATAAACTATTCTGTGGAAGGAAGACAAATAATGATATAGATATAAGTTGGGTTTTAGCTTACAATACATAGGATTTCAATGCGATACTTACAAGAACACTTAAAAATTTATATATAAAGCATACATAGCTGCTACCCCTCTGTGCACTGATGGCCGAGGGGAAGCTGAAACATAACAAGTTTAAGAATTTGAATTTTAATATTTTATGTAATTATGTGGAAGTTAGTTCAGTTTGACAATAACTTCTTAGAGTGGAACATAATAGTGGAAGCGTGTATATTATGCAAGACATTCTTACTTCAAATTTTTTGTGTTTTTACATGCAGAAAATTGATGCACAAGCTATTGAAGAATTCTACGGGTTGACATCAGACATCTCAAAGAACTCTGAGTCTGGTTACATCCTCTTCTATCAGTCTCGGGACTGAGGGGGAGCTGTAGTGAAGAGAGATTTTTGTGTCTCACATCTTCTCTATCCTGGAATGGAGCAAGCACTGAAGAGAAGGAAAGCAGGGAGCTCTAGGGGCAATAGCACAGTTTGCACACAACTAAGTAAAGAGTGTGGGGTTCTTAAAACTTCTGTATAATTTTCATTTTATTTGCTCAGGTATCATGCTGACTGCACATCTCCACTGCATCCCATAAGCAAAAAGAGAGATACCAGCCACTCTTGCAGGAGCTTTCCTTTGGGGAATACCATCTCTGTGGTCCTAGTTCAAAGCCCATTGAAGCCTTCCTGGGCTTCAGTGGCCTTTGAATCAGGTTCTCACTGTGCTGCCAAATAGGTGCAGTTCAGAGTGTTGGAAATCTGTATTTTATACAGACTTTGTGTATAAAAGGTAAAGGATTCCCTGTGAAGTTAGTTTTCTGTGCTTAAGTCTGAAAGAATGAGGTTTGGAGGGTTAATATGTGAGCAAGAAGTTATGTCTGGGCCCAACTCAATTGCCTTCTTGATGGAAGTGGTTTAACTGAAGGTGTGAAATGGTGTCAGGGAGGCAAGGATGCTTTGCTTCTCTGGAGAAGCTTACATTATTTATAATGTGTGATCAGGAACAATCAGTCAAGATTATGGCTTTTAATCTCCGTATGGGGAAAGATTTGGTTTGTCATAGTTTATTTTTATTTATAAATTATTGTAATTTGGGATCTTGTGTATTGTCCTTTATTCTAACAAGTATTGGAAATTTTATATATTCCTTTGAATTTAAATCAATTATGTTTAAATATTAAAGGAGAGACAATAAAAATTACAGAAACAACGCCTACAATATCTGAAAAAAATTCATGACACAGAAGAGAGATTTCCTTCTGGAGGAACTGGTATCTAACTCAGGTACTTTATTTAATTAAATTAAACTCTTTCCATTAATGGGTGAAAAAAAGTGATCCAACTATTATGTAAAAGACTTAAATCATAAGAAAATGTTGATGCAGTAGTGGTTTACTGGTCTTTGTAGTTCTTTGATGATTTGTTAATGGTTCATACTCTAAGCAAATTAAAATGACTTGGATCAAAGTAAACAATTTTAAGAATATTATTTCCTCTCCTAAAAGCGGATCAACTTCTGTTTAACATTAAATTAAGTCTGAGTAATAAGAAGAAATAGGTTTGGAATTTCATGAGACTGAAGATACCACATTCCTGTAAAAGTAATAATATTTAAGTCCTGTATAGTGGAAGTTTTTGAAACTAAGCAGTTCACCTTGCATTAGGTTTATGAAACAGCATTAAGAATTGAATCTTGACAAAACACCTGATCTGTAAGAAATGTGAACTATTTGACATTCTTCACTTAGGAGTACATTGTCTGACAGTAGCTGAATGTAATTTCTGGAAGGTCATTGGATTTGCATTCCAGAGTATGGCAATCAGGTCTTGGATGTCCTTGTCACTCCCTTGTCAGCTAGTGATTTTTACATTACTGTAATTTTCTAAGGTTATTTTATTGATACTGTTACAACTTTTAAAAAGAATGTCTCCTGTCTGCTGCTATAACTGAGTATTTACTTATCTGTATCTTTTAGCTCAGGAAATGACTTCACCTATTCACTCAGTTGTACAAATCTTTAACAGGGTCACTAAATAAATTGGGCTATTTAGCAACTGTCATACTATAACAAATTGCTTTTGTAAGATGCAGAGTTTCTAACGCCTTGGTTTGGCTAGAATTCTTTTATAGAAGATTATGTATCATTATTAAACTACCAGCATTGTAAAGTAAAGCCTAAATAGTGTGGGAGGTGCAGAAAATTATGATTGGATTTTTCTGAAAGGATTCAAATAATGTTAACATCTATTTTCGGCTTTGAATAGAAAGAGGGTTAAAGGGGTAAATCAGTTGAATAATGGAGCATGTTAGAAGGATGAAGTCCTTTGCATACTAAAGGTACAGTACTGCAAAAGAACTGTCATACTACCCTTTGCTAATTTGTTTGGGGGTTTTTTTTCTTTTTTTTTTTTTCTCTTTTGTTTTAATGTAGTTAAAAGCTGAGGCTAGTTGATAAATGTTTTATACCTTAGCAAAATTCAGAACATTTCTGTTGTTTCACTGGTTTTATTCCTGCTATGTATTTTTATAAGATACTGATTTTAATTTTGTATAGGGGTTTTGAGATAGTATTCCAAATTATATATTTCCTTTTTCTTTTAGTGCATCTGAAATTGTAAGTTCTTAATTAAACTTATGTCAGAAACTACAACTTAAAATGGAATTAAAAGAGGCAGAAATATGAAATATAACTGATTGGTATGTAAAACATTATAGGATTTTTTCTTGACTGTAATACAGTGAGGAGTGTGGGAAAGTTGTCTGTCGTTGTAAATGGTGGAATTTATTTGCTGTGTAACTATGTAAATGTTAATTGGGATTGCAGTCCCTTATTTTGTATATTGGAGCAAAAAACTTCTATTAAATAAAGTTATGTTCTCTAAAGATACATCCTGTGTCCTTTGTGGAGCCCAGATGGTCAGTCAGCTGCCTTTTGTACTTTATAATGTTTTCAAATTAAAAAAAAGAAAAAAACCAAAGTGAAACTTGCCGTATTAAGCCAGCTGCCCTGAGACCTGGGCAGAGAAGTGGGTTTAAATAGACTGCATTAAGTCTCTTACTGGATGTGTTGTTAGGGAAATCATAGGGTGGCAGCTGTGTTTTGGGTGGTGTCCTTCTCTAGGAGTTGTTTTTGGCAAGTCTGTGGTCTCTGCGGTAGAAGAGACGGAAGTTTTAGATACTGTTCTCCCTGGACTTCTTATTCCTTAAAAACAAATTTGTACCTTGCCACAAAATATGTGTCCAAGTTACCTAAGGGATTTCTTGGATCGCCGCCTTGTGGGAGGGAAAACAGAAGGAAAGAAAAATGGGGGTATTTACAGCATTAACATGTGAGAGACTGACAAAGGACTGGAGTCCAGCATCAAAATACAGGCTGTAGCTGGTTACAGTATCCATGGATGGGATCTGGGATCATTCTTCACTTGGAGTCCACTCTTTTTTTATAATGCAAGTAAATAAACTTGAGGTTTCACAAAGAGTTCAGACCCTGCCGTGTTCGTAGTTGTGACAACTGTATCTGTGGCCATTTGTTGCCTAGAAATGGTGACTGTTAATGAATGGTTAAATCAAGTTGTGTTTTCAGAATTTAATCATAGATCAGATTGCATCTCCTTAGGTGGCACTCAGGTGGTGGTAGCACACAGAGATTTGGGGCTGCTTCAGATCTCCCACCACAGTCTGTGACATCTGCATGGGGCTGGCAGATTAGCATAAAATCCACAGATCTGTATCCTTCTGAAGCAGCAACCTGAAGCTGGGTAGGACATCCTGGCTTGTTCCCTGTGGAACAGGATGGTGGTTTGTTGGTTTGCATTTGTGGGTTTGTTTTTTTGTTTTCATGTTGTTGTTGGTTTGAGGTTTTTAAAATTGTCTGAGAACAATTTCTTGAAATTGTATTCATAGCTGTAACCACTTCTTTGGTTACCTTTATCTGTAAAAGAAGAAAATGTTTCAGTCCATGTTAATTTTCTGTGGGCTGCAGTATTACACTGACAATACTTTTGTGACTTTTCTAAAAGTTTAAACAGTGCAGGTATTGGTTGTTTGCTTCCCAAGAGTGGCCTTACTCTGTAAGGTTTCCACTTTTCCTCCACATTTGTCTGAGTTGATCTTAAGTTTGAGTGTCTTAGAAGTTCAGGGTTTTTTCCCTCCTGACAGTGCAATATGCGCTGTTCATGGTTTTGGTTTTGTAAGGCTTCAAAGTCTTCTAACCTCTCACTGCATAATGTGAGATGTATAATACATTAGTCTCCTTACCTGTGGGCCTCCAAGTACTCAATTATTACTGAATTAATAGTCTGCATAATCTGTATTCAAGGGTGGTTCACTTTGCAGCAGCTTTGCCACTGATTGATTGCTATAAATGACCTGTGCAAGTCAACTGCCATGCAAACAAACACAAGCCTCATCTCTTAAATACAGAGATCCCTGAAATCCATTGTTTCCAGTTTTAATGATAGAGTGTGACGAGGCAATAATGAACTTTCTTTGGTCTTTGTTAAAATATATTCTTTGGGGAACCTTTATAAGAATGTGTTGGATATATAAGGACGATTGTAGATATCACCAGTTTTGAAATGAGCTGAGTAATATCTTTGAGTTTCTTAATAAAAGTACAAATTATGTTCTTTCTTTCTCTCTAGGGGCTTGTGATTGCTGCCTGCATAAGAGATTGTGAAGGCTCAAAAGAGAGCAAGGTACTTTGTACCCAGGTCTTTGTTATGGAACCCATGTTGGCATCATTAGGGAACTCTAATTACAGAAGGATCATCAGTGGTGTCCTTGATCTGCATTCCGCAGGTTATATAATCCAGGAAAGAATGCACAGCAGGAATCTGTCTGGAAATAGAGAGAAGTAGCTTTACAGTTATTTACTGACACAACAGATGTGAAAACAGCATTCCCCCAAAAGACAAAACATTGTATTTAGTGCAGATTTCTGGTACTTGAAGAATTTAGAATTTATCTCAAAACATCATGCCATTCTAGGGTTTTTCATGGCTTTGTGTGTTTTATTTGCTCTTTCAATCTGCTTGAAATTTCTGTCTGTACACAGATTTTTAAGGTTGATATGATTGTATTAATGAGTGCTCCTCCAGAAACAATTTATGCATATATGGAGTGTAATATTTTAGTGGTCTGATCTACAAAGATTTTCTGACCCTTCACTAGGACCCATTCATGTACTTTCTGTAACTGATTTTAGGGAAAAAAAATAGTGAAGATCTCAAAATATTTTATTTGCATGTTGTATTATTAAGTGATTCAATATCTCGGGATGCCTCTGCTCTTGAGTTCATCAGCTGAATTTGAGTGTCATCACGTCATAACCCAGCTTGATGTACATCAGCTGCTTTGAGGTGTGATTGTTATGTTGTTTCGACTCTGTTTCACTGACTGTTGTTTTATTGCAGTGGCTGCCGTGATCAGCCCTTACGTGATGTGCTACCAACATTCAGCTCGAGTTGCCTATTTCCATGCTTGCACATTTATTTGGCTTTCTGGAGTCTCATTATCCCAATGTTTTGTCACATCCATCTTCTCTGGGTCTTCTGTGTCAAGGAAGATTGTCGATACACGGCCTCAGACAATGTTTGGTAAATCACTGAGTTGTGTGTCAGATGAGATAGAAGGTATTTGCACTGAAAATATCTGATGCTTTCTGTTTTCTAAATTGTCATGTCTCTGTGGTGAAAGTTCTCTTCCATATAAAAAAAGAAAACTGGAATCATAGGGTTGAACAAAGGCAACCTTGGTGCACCCTTTTCCTCCTCTTTTTAAGGAGACCATGAAAGGCATGCAGTGTTTCCCCCCCAGATTGCTACATAATCAGAAACATACTAGAAAAATGAAATCTTTGTTTTACAGAAGATGCTTTTTAGATTATTTTTGAGTTTGAGTTTCATGGCATGGCAGTGTTACACAGTGGACTGTCAGAAGCAGATTATGAGAAGATGCCGTGGTGTTAGGAGCTAGATGCCAAAGAGGTTTCACTGTAATTGCTAATCCCAGTCTAACAGGACCCAAATTTTGCAGAGCAGCCACCAAGAACCTTCAGTGAATATTGGGAGAAAAACTGCATTCATCAGGGCTGTACTTGCTGCATATGCAAGACTCTGAGACTCACCACTGCTCTTTTCATTCCTTTTTTTTAATCATGAAAGAGAGACAGACCATTTTAAATGTACAATTTCAATACATATTGGCTGTGTATTCACTCGTTTTTTCGTTGTTTTTTTGGGGGGGGGGGGGGGGGGGGTGTTGTTTGTGTGTTTTTAATTCTGGTAACTTTTCCTGAATTGGACAATATTAAAGGGAGATACTACAGGTTGAGATCAAGAAGTGTGTCCCACATATATATCACAACAACTTTTTCCCTATATTTTGCATGTATAATAATTCATCACTCACCAAAGGATAAAAGAGACAAAAATTACTATTGTCTTAAGTTGCCTTTTGTTGACATTCTTTATTGGATTGTGTGCAAGGCAATGTATAATTGGGGAGGGGGGTGGGGGGGGTGTAAAAAAAAAATTGAAAAATAACTTGGCCGTTTAAAAAATGTAGAACGCATGATAATTTTGTGTTTCAGTAATTAAAGAAAATTTTTGAAGACTATGAAGTAGTGAAATGCTGCTTTTGGACAAATTTGGTAAATTTAAAAAATAATAGCATACCAAAAACTTGTTAATAAGGATTATAGTGAGATAAAAAAAGCCCAGAGCCTTGAAATCTCTAAAAGCAGTGACAGGCTGGCAGTCTGTATTACCCCAATTATGAGCGTGCACTGTGAGTCTGTGTCCAAAACCCAACATCTCCTGGTGCTTTTGCACCAGGTCAGATACATCCACACATGCCAGAAGACACAGCTGTGTGTTCAGCTGGAAACTTCCACAAGGAATGGACCTGGGATAATAGTGACAGCACAGCAATATTTGTCCAAGTGCACAAATGCCAGCTTCCATTTTGGAAACTGAGAAGGAGGAGTGTGAGAAGGCGGCTGCCAAGTGTCCCCCTCACAAAAGGATGAATCTCGGGTTTATATGGGGATGCTGAGTCCAGTCCCACTTCAGTGTTTTCCATCAAGAAAATGTGCTTCAAACAGCTGCCACAAATCTCAGGAGATCTGGCCTGCCTGGCACTTGTCCTGCTGTATTCTGGTGTTGCAGCCACCTACGTGAAGTGCGATAAAAACTCCATCTTATAAAACGCTCCTTGCAAAATCAGTGGTAAGCCTGGATAGAAAGCTGCCTAAGCTGGTTGCCTGCTCTTCCTCTTGTGTGCAACAGGCATAGCAGCTTCAAGGGCTTAGCATATGTTCTGTGGTTTTCACAGTCAAGACATCTTGTTCTAACTTGCTCAGTTTGGTGGTTTTTAACTGAGGGGCATTTTAGATTCCACTCGTGGCAATTACTTCATTAAACTGTGATCTGACTCCAATTTCCATTCCTGGCTGGACATGCATAGAAAACATTTCCTGATGTTTTGTGGCTGTTTACCTAAGTACTAAGAGCAGCAGTGGTTTTTTGTTTAGTTCCCTCAAGGTTTGGGTAAGATTGTAGGGGTCAACATGTAGGAAGGTTACAAAAATCCATTTAATCATTAAATTTAATAGGAGTTAAGTATTTTAAATATTTTTGTTCATGAGGACAACAGATCATGTATAAAAAAGGCATAATTCATGCAGAAGAAAGGAGTGATGAAATTTTGTGGTCTTGAGAGAACAAACTTCTAACAAACTATCTGAGAGAGCAAACCTTTTAAGTGCTCCCTAGGAGCATATGGACCCTCAAAAAGCAACATCTCTCTCTGAGCATTATCTGTTAATGCTGATTCAGTGCAGATGACTTACCTTTTCTGGTGAAATGAAAAACAATGAAGTATTTTTCCTATTTTGCAGGCAAGGTCTACAGTAATTTTGGGGGCTTGAGGTGTTTTTCATTGAAAACTATTTTGATGTTTTATGATTAATCATTTACTGGAATCCTTCTTACAGATGATTAAATTTGGTGAATTAAAGTGCTAAGTCTCCTCATATCAAGGCTGGCTTCCCATTGTTGCTGTTATTTTTTAGATTATTTTAAGGAAGATGTGGAGATTAGAATTCAGCTGTCACATTAGCGTTCCATTTATTTGGCTGATTGCTCTGTTGTGGATGTCTAGATAATTAAATGTAAATCACTGACTTCTTGCTAATGGCCAACTTGAGGGTTTTTTTCCCACAAATCTGTCAGTTCTTGAATGTTTCTCCTAAAGTGTGAGGAAGAATTAAAAAAACGTTTTGACATATTCATGCAAACATAAGCTGAATGTAGACATGCAAATGCTTAAAGTGTGGTGTCTAAAGGTGGATGTTTTCAAACTGCTGCTTTTATATGGAAAATCAGGCTACATATTTAAAAACAAAAACTGCTGAAATGTAAGTGCCTGAAACTAAATGTTCCAATATTATTTAAAATCTTGCTTGTCTTTTGAATATTTTTTCAGTGTCAACAGTAAAAGTCCCCTGTAATGAAAAGGAGCTACATAATCTCAGTGTCTTTGGAAAGGTCATTACAATGTGGATGCCTCATATGGAGTTGGAAGCTTAATTTTTTATACAGAGTTGGCAATTTTGGCCTGACTTATTGATAGAAATTTTCAGTAGCTTTACATGAAGTAAAGAATCCACTTTGTGCCTGGTGATGAAAAAAAATCTTTGCATTATAAAATCCTTATTTCTTAAAATCACTGGAGCTAGTAACAGCAATGGTCAAAGTGTTGGGGGTTTCCTAAGTGGGGCACATTTAAACCTGTGTGAGCAAAGGCCTGTGTTTATAGATGATTAATACTATTAATACAAAAAGACGAGCATCAACAGTGATGCTTTCATGTGTAATGTGTAAAAAAGCAGTTGAATTTTAAAGAGGCTTTTCAAAGTAGTCTTTCTCATAACTTTAATGTGCTCGGTTAATTGAAGTATTCTTTCTCCAGGACTTTAGTCCCATTCAGATACCATTTGGAGCTTGGAGAAGACATTTTCAGTAGATTTGAATGCTTTTATAAATTCAAGTGAATGAGTGTCAGCCTTAAACTGAGTGAAGTATGCAGCCAAATATAGTTACACTTATTTCATTCACATGTCAGCAATAGCTGACTTATCCCGTATAGAATTTTAAGTCTTTAATACTGAGTAAGCCTTAGGAAATTTGGCTTCATCTAACTTTTCTTATACTGTTGACTTGAAGGGCTTTTTTTTGTTTTGATCATACAACTATTTGAGAAGGACAGCCCCCTCCTAGAATATGTTATAAACTAAATGACAAAGTTATGTAATATATACATGCCATTCTGTGAAACTGTTTGTATATCTTTCATAAAACACTGGAATAAACATTGATGATGATGTTGACTAATAAAGTGCAATTCCTAGCTACAGAATGGCTAACTGGCTGGAGGGTTTGGATTTTTTGTTTTGTAAATCATTCTTTGGTTGGTGGATGCATACATATGCCTATCCCTATGCCTCTGCTGTGCCCTGAGATCAAAACCTAAATCTGATGTTTCTGTTGCTGGATTAGGACTGGAAAACCATGAGGAATAGTGGCCACTGTGGATAATAGAAACAGCTGTTAGTGTTGCCCCATATTGCTGAAGAGAAAGGCAGACTGAAACATTGTGGTTGTGGCTGAGAAGAGCAGCGGTCCCACCAGGATACCCTGGGACCTGGGCTCCAGGACTGGCTCTGGCTGTTTTGTGGAAGGACAAACATTGCACTCTGCTGCAGAATTCATACACATTAAACCAGTCCTGCCAAGGCAGTGCCATGTATATGTACTAAATACTCGATGTCATCAGGAATTTTGCCCCTGACTAATGATGTGTTAGGGATTTTTTACTTTAGAGTGCTGTTGTGAGGAAAAGCAATTGTGTTCATGTCAGTAATACATGCTTTTAAAAGCAGAGCTGCAAGAGCAGCTTTCTGAGAAAAGGGAGTCTGGTTCTGTAGTAACATGTTTCTCTTTCCACATCAGAATAAAATCCAGCAATTTGCTTGGGCAAACAATGAGACTGCAGAAGGGAGCGTAGAAGAGTCCCAGCTTGTTGAGCATGCAGTGGGCCACCTACCAAGCAGCACTTGTCACAGCAAACATAACAACACCCCAGCACGCTGAGCCCTGTGCTAGCTAGCTTCCAGTAGGACACTGGCTCAGATCCACTGTGCTATTCCTGCTTTTCAGAGCAGCAACAGAATGTGTCTTGGCTTCCTCGAAGCCCATCCAGCTCTCCCCGAGTGTTGATGGATTGGAGATCACCAAACCACCAAGGGCCAGGGTAAAATCCACTAATGGGGTGTGGCCTTTTCTGAAGAGGGTCTGCTCGTGTTGTATTTGTGCACCTGTGTCTTCAGAGCTATAACCGGCTAGGAATTTTCAAGAAAAGAAAATTTTGTTAGAAATTGATGATTTGTGAAAACTGGAATGTCTTGTGGGAACATAACTCACCAGGTTTTGGTGAAACAGTTGCAGGATGAAGACTGCAATCCATTCATTTGCCTGCCAACTCATTGGATGGGTTTATTAATTTCATAATTATGAAATTATGGAGATTTCAGGAGCACTACAGGGTGAGGGTTTCAGACCACATACATATCTTGAGTTTTCTGTGCTCAAGTTCTTCACAAGGTAGAGTGGCTTCAGCCAAAACATTTGATAAGCCTGGTAACATGCAGGCACTAAGTCTCACTAGATTGAGTCTGCCTTCCTCCCTTTGCTACCTTTGCATGCTTGACTTTGTAACTTTCTGGATTTCACTGAAAGACAACAGGGAGAAGCTGAGGTGGTTTATTGTGCCGACAATTTATCAGTATCTAGAAGAACTGAAAACTTTGGATACGTACAGAAAACTGTCATTTAAACTAGCAGAGCGAGAAATAGGATGGTTAGCTTCAGAAGACTTTGGTATGAAAAAAATCATATGAGATAGCAAGGGAGTTTCACAGAGACTTTTGAAGAAAATGGGTGACCTTGGAGTGATCTTCTGATCCCCAGATTGGAGGAGATTGTTTACCATTTAACCTTCTTTGCATGTCTGCTCATGGCAAGTTCTTGGAATTATCTTTCAATGCCATCCTCTTGTTTGTTTTTTACTGTGATAAATTAAAATGGGTTAGTGAAAGAGCAGGAGCTATTCCCTTCCCAAATCTGTGTTCAAACAGTGTCTCTGGTCATGCCAGGTTGCTCAGCCTTTGTCCATTTTGGTCTTGAAAATGCCCAAGGCAGAGATGGTACAGCCTCTCTGGGCATCCTGTGTCACTGCTTGACTGTGCTTGCTGTGAAAGTTTCTCCTTGCAAGTCTGAACTTTTCCCGCTTCAATTTATGACGATGATCAATCATCCTCCCACTGTGTACCACAGAGAATAGCCTGGCTTTCATCTTCTGTATTTTAAAATCAAAGACCTATTATTATTTAATGTGACCCTTTGTGTATCACAGAGCTATAAATTTCATCCTGCTGCTCCTGGGAGACCCCTCTGTGTGGTAAATGTCTCCTCATTTAAGGTGCCCCTTGCTGGCTTTCTTAGGAGGCTGCTTATTGCAGTACCCTTCTGTTCATCTGCCTTCGGAATTTTCACATGACCTTGTACATGGTCAGTTTGAATCAGCGATTTCCTCCCCCCTGATATGACCAATCTCTCCTTCCCTATGTTTGCCCTCACCTCACTCTCCCTGACTTTCCAAATTTCTTGTGTGTAAGTCTCGTTTTCCATATAACCTGCTTCCCACCTCTGAACTCTGCCTCTCAGGGCAGATGTCTCTACCCACACAATTCTGCTTTCTTTTCCTCCCTCTGCCTTCCTCAGCCTCAACTCCCAGCCTAACTCATTCCACCAGCTCCAGTCCTGCTCTCCTCTTACTCTCTCCCCTCTCCTCTGGGGTAGATCTGAGACTTGTCTCCTCTGCATTCAGATTGGAAGTTCTTGGCCTCTCCCTACCTGGGGTCAGCAGCAGGATGTTTCTGCTGCAGATTCAAACACCCAACCCCAGAATTTAATTTGTGACTCATGAATTCTACCTTTTGAGAGCTGCAGATTCACAGGCTCCAGGCAGTCCATGTAGCATGGGGGTAACCTTCACCAGGGACTGGGCAGTGCTGCTTGCCAGAGGGGACAAGACCACTTACTCTCTTTTCAGCCTGGAAGCTCCTGTGCAGTGCTTTTGTTGTACAATACAAAGATACACACTTCAGTTCCAAGATCTCCTTCCTGTCAGAGGTCTGCTCCTCATCTTGATCTGCACTTTGGCTTGGGCAGCCATGTCAGCTTCATTTTCCTAGCAAAGTCACAATACCTTTTTCTTCATCTCCATTTATGAGTAACATGAGGGCTCTGCTTAAGATTTAATAATTTGTAAACTAAAAGAAAGATGGAAAGATGACTTCACTTCATGATCTCCTTCTTAAGAAAAATTATCTTTGGAACACTGTAAATTATCTGAGGTTCTGTGTCTGCTGCTAATAATATCCTATTTTTTCTCGTTTTCTAATTTTAATTTTGCACTGCTCATATCCATTTATATCTCCCAGTGAGTTACTGTGTTTTCCTGAAATTGTGGGGTGGGTCAGGCTATTTCCACCAGTTTATACAGCCCAAGTCCAATGGGGCTGGGTCCCTATATGCTGGAGAAAGTAAACCACAGCAATAATTACTGTTTGCCATAGGGTTCCTTATTCTCAGCTGCATGTTTTAATTACCATTTTAATTTCCTGTCCTGCACAGCAGACACATTGGGCTTTCCTGATGCTGTGGTTAAACCATGGCAGTGCAGCTGGGGCATGAGGGGGATCCCAGGGAGACAGCAGTGGGGTGCAGTGCTCCAGCTGCCCTGCTCTGACCCCTAGCCTCAGGACAGGGCAGCTTGCCCAAACTGCATCACCTTGAAACCCAGCAGCTGCCAGGTAAGGCAAGAAGGAAATGCTGAGATAAAACTGTGTTACAATAGCTCCCCTGCCCTCAGCTGTCTTCCTACTCCTGGATTTAACAGCAACTCCAGAATGCCTCAGTTCTGCAACTACAAACCAAGCTTGCAGGGCTGCTTTTTGCCCAGCCAAGAACACAGGGCAGCCCTGAGAATTTCTGGTTTTCTGTCCACAAATAATGAGTGGCTGCAGGATGGACCCCCAAGAAGTTGTGTTTTGTGCTTCTGACAGGGAGTAAGTTGTTAACCATCCATCCAAACAACAGGCTGGTTTGAGACACTGGTTTTGGATGAAGAGAAATGGAGTTTTCCCAGCCACTTTTTGAGCAGAGGATGCTGCTGCTCCTGCCTTCGGTGGCAGCTGCTTCTCCAGCTGCTGCTCCAGTGGCCTCCACAGCACAGTTACACCAACTCCTTGGGGGGGTATGGCTCTCCAGCATCCCCTTCCCTTTTCCTTGTCAATATACCAGCTCTCGTGACCCCAGGGGAGGTGAACAGCTTGGCAGCAACACAAAACCCTCAGACACAAACCCTGGGGGGAGTGTTTTATAAACATGGCACTTTTTTTTTACAAAATGTAGTGAGGCTGTAATCAGGAGTAATGAGAGGAGGTGCAGTTCCAGCACGCTGCTAATTAGGCACTAAAAACCTGAGCACAGTTGTCAGCCTCTCTGTCTCCAGTGATATTCCAAAATGTGGTATGCCTCCCCTTCCAATTTCACCCGATGAATAAATAAAGTGACATTCAGTTATAATCACAAAAAGTTATGGCAAAACCTATTCACTTAAAGCTGTTACACATCCAACAGTCTCGGGCAAAGTCAAGAGGGCTCATTCCAGTTATTGAAACAAAAAAAGATACATTGCTATCTTTTTTATAAAGTTACAGAAAGTTGCACTTGTTATTTCCCCTCAACTGATGGCAGTGGTGCCGCTTCCTCACTTGGCTGGAATCCATCCCCAGCCTGAGTGGTGTGCCTGCCATGGCTTGTTTGGGAAATCAGCTCCCGAGCTGTAATTTATCCCTCCAGCTGGTGCCTGTGCAGTGTTACTGAAGGGATGTGCTCATTACCTCGTATTAATTCAAGTAGAGACAGGCAAGCTGCACTTTTTAATTTGTAGGTGGGATGAAGATGTTGGACATTGGTCCTATCTTTAACAGCCTTTTGTGCACACATCCAAGCCATGATCATTCCAGTTTCTCCAGGAGAATGCTGTGGGAAACAGCATCAAATGCCTTACTAAAGTCCAGGTAGACAACATCCACAGCCTCTCCCTCATCTTCTAAGCTGTCACCTTGTCATAGAAGATCAGGTTGATTGAGCACACCCTGCCTTTTACACAGCCGTGCTGGCTGGGCGTGGTCCCCTCCCTGTCCTGCACATGCTGCATGGTGTCACTCAACATGAGCTGCTCCATGATCTTTTCTGGCACCAAGGTCGGGCTGACAGGCCTGCAGTTCCCTGAATGCTTCTTCCAGCCCTTCTTATAGATGGGCATCACATTTGGGCTGTATTTATTGCGATCTTGGAAGAAGAGAAAGAATATCCTCACTTTTCTAGATCACATTCTAATCTCTTGAAAATCCCTAAGTGGAATTTAGGATGAAAATCCTGATAGCTTGCATTACTATTCCTAGTAACAGGTTGGATTAGCTGGGACATCCAAGGGAGTGAGCTGTTCATCGTCCTTGCCTGTGGGCCCCTTGTGCACTGCTGGGGGCTCAGGACCCTCTGCCCTTGTCACTTCTGCTGCCAGCAATGCCTCAGGACATTTCCCAGAGCTTTGATGGCTGGGAAACCAGAGATGAAGTTACCTCTTCACCTGACATTTGCCATAGAAGTAATAATAAAATCCAGCAGTGGCATAGAGCTGGCAGGAGGTGCTGGACCTGGGAGTCTGATGAGACAAGCAGATGTGTTGCTTTAGCTTCAGAGAGGAATGGGTTTGTGCTCTCAGCCCCCAGAGATGTGCTGGGTTTCCAGCTGCTGCCCCAGTGGGCTCCACAGGATTGCCTCCTCACCCTCCACACCTGGTGACTCCTTGCTGCAAGGCAGCTTTCCTCATCTGAGGGACCATCCTGTGAAAAAGCTTTTCCCAATTTTGTGCCTTACCCACAGCCTTCTCCCTGTGCTCTTTCTCCAGCAACTTCTGAGCCAAACCCATGCCAGACTCAGGAGTCTCAAAGGTCATCAAGTTTCTCCAAGCTTCATGTGTGGTGTTGAATGAGTAAAGAAAAGACCTAAATAATTATTTCCACTAGTTGTCTCTTTCAAACTTTTCATAACAGGTTTTCTGCAGGGATTTTCAATCTTGAGGAGTGAAAACCATGTCTGAGAGCTGAAGAGCTCCTGCCAGGTGTCAGTGACTTTGCCCAAACCCCGGGGACGTCTCCTTCACACCACTACCCTCCCAAGCTTCTCAGAGGGTTCAGGTTTTTAGAACAGCAGTGCTCCTGTACCAAGGGGACTGTGTATTTTTCTAGGCTGAATCTCGATTTTTTCCATCTTAGTTTGTATTTTCTATTTAAAAAATTATTCTTCTTCCAATATCTCTATCATCAGGGCTCATTTTTCCTAACTATTCATAGTCCTTCACTACATTTGATGTTTCCTTTAGGGGCCCTCAAAGCTCGGCACAAGGAGGCTGGCCAGAGGTGGGGCAGGGTTAAACAATGGCAGGATGTTTTAATTCCATGGATGATAGGAAAGCACTAACCCCAGTATCAGTGCTAGGGTCTCAGTTCTGGTCGATGTGCCTTGCAGTGCTTACCTGGTGTGTAACTCTCTTAGGAAGCATCCTAAACTAGGGCATATTCTTGGTATAAGCAAATACCCCAGGAGTCTGCCACTGGCTTGGTGCCCAGGCCCTCTGCTGTGGACAATGTCCTCGAAATTTCAATAAGATACCTGGGCTGGGAGCAGCCCGCCTGCCCTAGAGCAGCCCTAAGGCTGTGCTGCCCTGCTCCAGCTCTGCACGAAGCCAGAGCTGGCTCAGCCGAATGCACGGAATCCACCGAGCTCGGCAGCGTTTGCATTTCTGTAGGAGCTCGTCTAAGCCCTTAAATAGCCCTTGCTGCTTTGAGGCTAGACACAGGTATTGAAGTCCCGCAAATATTTCATCTGTCATCAAAGGCAAGAAAGAACTTGAGTAGGCAGCGACTTATTTTTAGAGCTGATGATAAATCCATGGAAAAGGCTTTGTGGTTGTGTTGTGAATATCCTTCCCCTTAATAAGAATTATTCACCCACTCTGCCACAGTTTGCTTGTCTGCAGTAGGCAGTCACTCAGGAGTTTCAGTCAGAAATCCTCACTCTCCATTTCTGAGGATCTCTCCTGGTACAGTCTGCTCCAGCCATCTTGGGGACAGTGGTGGTGTCAGCCCCTCCAGTTGCTGACAAGGAAAGGGGAAGCCAAGTGAGAAGAGACAATCACTGTCTGCAGTGAGAAGGGGCACCTGACAGGCAGAGAGTGAGGCTGGGGCTCTTCCCCTCTCCCCAAGCAGGTGAGGATTGCATGTTGCTTGCTGTTAGCAAAACAGACCATCCCCCTCTTCTTTAACTCTGGAAATTATAGCCTGCTCTTCTGGCAAGTACTTCTAGAAAATCTCCAAGCAGCAAGGTGAGAGTGTCCCTATTTGAGAGGCACACTGGCATCATGATGGCTCAGGTCCATGTGGTTATCCAGTCTCTTGGATAATTAATGGATGTTTTTCAGATTGGTAGACCCCAAAGATGATTCTGTTATTCAAAGTAGTAATACTAGAAAGAAAGTGGGAAGAGGCCTCTGGGCAGCCATGAGCAGTGGGTGTACGGGTAGCTGCAATGAGCAGTGGGTTCATGGGTGTCACAGCAGCTGCCAGCCGTGTTTTCCCACTTTAGTTAGGGTGTCTCTGAAGATCAGGTTGCACTGAAAATGCTAAAAGCTGCTTGCAAGCAGTCCTAACAGTGACACTGATACCTGAACAGAGATATACTTGATCTGGAATGAGATGAAAAGTTACTGGGTTTGGATATGAAGAGGGCCTCCATCTCAAAGTCTCTTGCTCTCTGCAGCACTTTCTGCTGACTTGCTCAATGCAGCTCCCTCTCAGAATGCAGGACTCTGATTTTTAGAGTTGTTTCCCTCCTAGCATGTAGTGTATTTTATTCCAGTGGGGGATGAGAGATAGAAAGGGAGAGATGCTGGAAGTCTGCATGGCAAGACTGCCTCAGTCCTTTCAGTGAGTTATTCTCACCTCACATGAAATGTTCTCATTTCAGGTATATAATGTGAGAGATGTAAATAAAGCATGAGAGCCCTGGCCGTGCAGCAATGAGCCCCTGTGGGAGGGCAGGAGGTGCTGCCTGCAGCCACAGAAGCCCTGAGGAGCTCAATGCTGGGCAGCTGGGGACAGACATGGGTGGATCTGTTTGGCATCCCCCTGTGGCTCTGCAGGGCCCCAGCTGCCCAGGACTCAGTAGCCAAGCTCTCATCTGGGCAAGAATGTTCATGTCCCCAGCAAGAGAGCACAGTGATAACATGCCCTTCCAGAGGGTCAACCAGAATTTCCCCAAAGACACAGCCAGACCTAGCCTAGGTCCTAAAACAGCACATTTATTTTAAGGCACAGACAAGTAAAAGATTCAGTAAGACCTACAGGAAGGTTTCCAAAATGCTCTTTTTTTTTGAAATCCAAGTCTGTAGGAAGCAAAGATGCTATACTGCAACACTCACACTGGGCTGTTTGATTTAGTAGGTCAGGTTGAGCACAAATGTAATTTTGTCTGTCCCTCCTCTGCCTGCTGTCCTCAGATATAGGCCAACTTCCTTTTGGATACAGTCTAATGGTAAAAGGTCTGATTTCCAAAGGCCCAGCCTAGTTGTGCCACCTGCTGCCTCCAGCAAAGTCCAGGAGCTCCTGGGGTGTGTGGAGAGCCAGAACACCAGCACACCACACACACAGCCTTTTCTCTGCAGGTCTGCAAGAGCCTGGAGTCACTTGTGATGTGAGATCCCTACAGAGCAAAGTTCATCCAGTTCAGTGACTGGTTCAGGGCTGTCCTTCCTTCTCCTCTCCTTGCTGTGCCGCGCTAAGGAGTATAAAGGGTGTAGGAGTGCTCATCCATGTGCTGCTGCTTGGAAGGGGAGTGGGAAGGGAAGGAGCAGCTGGCTCTGCTGGTGTGGGTGCTGTGAGAGGCAGTCATGGGCCTTTGGGGTGATTTCTGGTAGGGGTTGCAGAATAACTTGGAGAAACAGGATGAGAGCACTAGGGCCTATCTGCTCAGTCCACATACTTGCTGGGTTCCCTTAATCGCCCTGCTCATGTCTTCTCCAAGAAAGGCTGCTGGGAGCTTGGAGAGGCCTTCTCCTTGGAAAAAACTGCAGGTAGCAAGAGGAAAGAGAGAAGAGGTGCATTAAACTGAGACTGCACAGGTGGAATATCCTACATCCAGAGGAGAGGCAGAGCAGTGGGAAGACAGAGAGTCTTTATGCTACCTCTCTACAGCACTCTTCAGCATCCCTTGCCTCTCCAAGGGAATGACTTCAGTGGGACTGGTTCAGAACCGAGGTTTTGCTTCTTTAAAGTCAAGAGATAAACACAAAGGGCTTTGTGAAACCCACTGATGTTGCCCACAAGGGGGGAACTGACAGCACAGCAAGAATGCAACAATAATTCTTGCTACAAATTAGCTACAGCAGCTAATTTGCTGCTGAATCAGGGTTTGAGATTTTACAGGGTGCCAGAGAGGTGCAAAATCTTCCATGCCCTGATCTAGGAGAGGGGGGGCGCTGGTAAGTCAGACACAGCTCATGGACAGGACAAAGCCTTTTGCTGCAAGACCCTTGCCAAGCAGCTGTGCTACTCCTGTCCACCTGACTAGCAACAGGATCCTGTCTGTGTCCCTTTCACAGATCACAGAACATTCTGAGTTGGAAGGCACCTACGAGGATCATCAAGTCCAAATGTAAAGTGAATGGCCCATACAGGATCAAACTTGCAACCTTGGCTCCATGCTCCAAACAACTAAGCTCATCTCAGGGTCTTTCCTCCCACCAGCTCCTGTGGGGTTCTCATCTGCCTGTTGGGATTGCATTAGCTCAGCTATAAATACAATAGCACTGTTATTTATTTCAATGAACCTGTTTTCTGATTGGAGCAATCAAGCCAGCAGTCACACATAGAAAGTGGCTTCAGCATATTTTTTCAGTGACTAATTTTGCCAGCTGAGGTCCACCAGAACCCGGGATCCAAGTGCTCAGGTGCCTGGGCTTGCTCCTTTCCTGGTCCTGTGTCCACTGCAGATGCTTTCTGCCACCAGCTGAGTCAGCATGTCCCATGCCATCAGCACTGGGACATTATGAAGAAAAAGCTATGAAGAAAAACCCTTTGCAGTAGTATCACTACCTTCTTTTGCAATCTGTAGTGTTCAGGATAGCGCCCACTCAGCTCCTGGGCTGAAAATGAGAGTGAAAGTACATAGGATCATAGAGTGGGTTGGGTGACAGCTCACTTAGTCCATGACAGGCTACAGACAAGAAACACCTCCCACTACACCAAGTGGATCAAAGCCGTATCCATCCTGGCCATGAACACTTCCAGGAATGGGGCATCCACAGCTTCTCTGGGCAACCTGAACCAGTGCTTCACCACCCTGACAGTACAGAATTTCTTCCTAATATCTAATCTAACCCTCTCTTCTTTCAGTTTAAAACCAATTCCCCTTGTCCTGTTGCTACAGGCTGCTGAAAAACACAATGTCCCCCTTGCCATCTGCTATTTGTGGTATGTGGGTATGAGGCTCTTGTGCACACACCAAAATCTGTCCCTGTCTGCGGCTCAGGTGGGGAAGGACCAGGAGGTGGTGGCTGGGAGTTGTGGCAGCTCCTGCCTGTACTCCCTGTGGGTGCAGGATGGCTGCTGGGGTGTCAGGAATATGTCTTGTGCCTACAGACGTGGTGAGAACCTGCAATCTTGTTGCTTTTATCCTCAACAAATTCTATGTAGGTGGAACCAATTATATATAATGTACTTCAGCTTCCTAAATGCAAAGCATAGGAGGCTAAAATGTGCCCCAGACTGACGTCAGGAGTATTTCAAGTGTATAGCTGAAGGCAGTATCCCTTTGATATCTGTCTATTAGTATCTGTTTTGCTGATGTCATGGGCAGCTTTTTCTTCCATTCATCTGTTTAGAGGGGTTTTTAAACTGTGTTTTAAGTAATGATTTTCACCAGCAGAATGAAAGAGAACTAGCTAAGACCAGGATGGCCGTGCATGTAGCTCTTGCAAGAATATGATGCCACAGAAAATACCCCCTTGAGCTTCCTGGGTTCAGAAATAAGCTCAGAGTCTCATTCTGTGGAGGTGCAAAGCACATCACGCACAAGCCAGTGGACTTCAAACTGTGCCTGTGTGCCTCAGCTCCCGGGGATTCAGGTACTGGTCTTATTTTCATAAGCACATCTATTCAGCAAGAAAGGGTTTCTCAACAGCTCTGGAAATCTGAGAGCTGGCTCAGAGCAGTGCAGGCAAATCCTTTCTGTTTCAGGAAGCAGGGAGGGGGCAGTGTGGGGGGCATGCTGGGGCACATATTTGAGGGGGTTGAGGATGGAGAGTAGCCTTCAGGGGCAAGGGCTGGGCTTTTCAGGGGCTGTTTGTAGGGCTCACCATCCCACACCACCATCTACCTCATCTCCTTGGGGAAGGAAACACCTCTCATTAGGCTCTCCCAGGTCCTGGAAGCCAGAGCCACCCTTATGGCCAAGCTGCTCTCTCCCATTGCCCCACTGGACCAGCCACAGAGAAGATAAGGAATGCACAAGGAGTCAGGGAATGCAGCCCTCACAGGTAAACATGTAAACAGGTAAACAGATAAAAAGAGTTTCCACAGGTAAACAGACCTGAGAAGAGATGCAGACTTTCCATAACTCCCAGGCCTTAGGCAGACAAAGAGGAGTCCCTGGGATTGCATGAGAGGCTATTGGAAGCCGTACACTTCTTGCTCTTATAGAAAATACTACTAATTCATACAAGGACAGAGATGTATTTATGAGATACTGGGCTTGTTTAGCACACTCAGTAACCAGCCATCTCTTTTTTACCAGTCAAGGTTTTCCACCATTTCAGGCAGGCCCCAGTGCCTGGATCTTTAACTGCTATTGATGTTTCCACCGCATGGGGACAAAGATGGTGAAAAATAAGAAGGTTTATCTGTTTTCAGAAAAGGCCACATTCTCAGTAGCCACTGACAACCTTTACATTTAATCTGACAACACTGTATTCATAGCAATGCTTCATGCTGTGGATTTGGTAGAAACAGTAGCTTTGCATAAGCTGCTTCTTCAGAAAACTCATATCAAGCAACTAATAAAGTGTAATTAGTGATCTGGGCCTTTTGTGATGTTATTTTAAACAGATTGTTCTCTGTGGATGGTAACTGTCTATCATGGTAACTGTATCATTTCCTTGAAAGCCCTCACAAGTACCTCTGCCCCCCTGGTAAGGGCACTGCTCAGGGAGTTGGGAAATGAAGAGAGAACCTGAGCACAGAGGCAATTAGTTGAAAGTACATCTTGTCCCTTAAAAAGCTGCTCCTGTTAAAGAGCACTCAGCCCACCACACTCAGGCCTGAAAGAAAACACCCTGAGAGGTCATTTGGGAAAAACTGTTGTGCAAAAACAACATGTACCAAATCCACTCAAGGTAAAGGACATTCAGGTTCCTGACAAAGTCAGCAGACATCATCCTGAGGGCTGTCTATACCAAGAGCTCTTGGCAGCTCCTGTTCCTCCTGTGCCTCTCAATCCTTTTCAGTATTTCACAGCACACACTGCCATACTCAGTGCCTGTCTCAGATATTGAGGAAGCTGGAAAAGTGATCACTGAGCCACTTTCATAGAATCATAAAGTCACAGAATGGTTTGGGTTAGAAGGGACCTTTAAAGAACATTTAGTTCCAACTCCTCCAGCATGAGCATGGACATCTGTCACTAATCAGATGGCTTAAAAGCCCACCCAACCTGGTCTACAGTATTTCCAATGATGGGACATAATTTGTCAGAGTCCTGGCTCTCATACCCACCCTGGAAAAATCAGCACAGAGTTAAAGCTGATAAATTTAGACAAAAAAGAACCTCCTCAGTTGCAACAAATGTCTACACAGTGGGGAAAGTCCCCAAGCCTTGCCTAAATGGACTATCCTGAGCTGGGGAGCATCTCTCCATAAGTGAAGAGGAGGGAGATAAGCAAACTGCATTGATGCAGATGGAGCAATGCCACTCTGCCCTGTCTCCTTGGTGAGGTCACCGGCTGTGCTGCGTTTGCAGAACTATCCAGACACAGGCTTGCACTAGGTTTATTTTCTTCCCATTGTTCCTTTCTCAGTCACGCCCAGGAGATGCAGCTCATTGGACCGCTCAGAGCCCCCAAAAGGCACTCCGTGTTTGGTGCTAAACGCTGGCACATCACTCCCTCCGCCTCGCTTCCGTCGTCACTGCTCAGGAAAGCCGGCAGGGGACAAGGCAGCAAAAAGATCACTAGAGCAGGGATGCTGTGGCAGGCACTGTGGCCTGAGAGCCTTGTTAGTCAGAGGGAGAGTCATGCCAGGGTGAGTCAGTTTGGGAAAATGTGCTTTTTTGATGACTTAATAAAACATCATTTATTTGTTAGGGGGTTTTATTTAAATAATTGTGATTACTGATTCATTGCTAGTGAATATCAAGGAAAGGGAACATGATGGTACTAGCTTATCTAGCAGACTTGTAGCTACCACTTGAAAACATGCTCCATGTGGTGCCACCTGTACCTTTGGCTTTCATTTATGTCCTCCCTGTGATTTTGATAACTTCACAATTTTGCCAGGTGGGCACCATTTGAGTGGAGTGTTGCCATGTGGGTAGCCTGCCTTGAGCTCCTTGTTAGTGACAGGATTGTGGTGTTTCTGCTGCTCCTGAGAACTAAATTATGTGGAAATGTTTTGCAGATCACTGGTCTCAAAATACCACCACATGACATGAATGCTTTTGAAATGTAACAGCCTCTGCTTCCTCAGACCTCATGTGTTCCCCAGAGACTTCTTCAGATCCAGCTTCTCTGCAGACGCTTTACCCCAACACTGGGCCTTCTGTACCCTGTGCACTGCCTGCCCTCCACATTGGCCATCTCTAGGTGACAATGACCCATTGCTTCCTCCACAGGGCAATGTCAGAGCAGGATTTTCTCAGCAATAGCTTATTTCAGCTCCTGGGTGCCATGGATCAGAGGCCAGAAAGCCTCTCAGCCCTCTGCTTTTGATACTTCTCCCACTGGCACAGAGAAGCAAGGAGGGAAAGGAAGTATCTTTGTTCGAATGCCAAACAGAAATAAGTTCATTCAAGGATAAAAGATATGGGGGGAGGAGGAGCAGGGCCTGAGGAGACAGACAGGCTGGAGACAGCAGGGGCAGAAGGGGTCACGCTACCTCTGAGGGGATAAGCGGATGAAGAACAACAGCCTGTAACCAGCACAGCACACTCCTTTCTTGAAACCTGGAACAGGACCCAGCACTGGCAGCTCTCCACATTCCTGTGCAACCAGCAACATCTCTGCCATCAGCCAGTGGAGGTGGAGTGGGGTCAGCAGTTGGGACACACGGGAACTGGCACATGGGTGTCCCTGTGGGTCCTGCAGCAGCTTGTTGGCCACAGGTCCTTGCAGTCAGCTGCACAGACCCAAAGAAAGCTTGTGTGAGTCTCCTGGGCTTCAGCAGAGAAGAATAGCTGCTCATGCATGCTCAGGGAAGGGAAGGGAAGGGAAGGGAAGGGAAGGGAAGGGAAGGGAAGGGAAGGGAAGGGAAGGGAAGGGAAGGG